>VWZN01019123.1:42142-88804 GCA_013396955.1 Regulus satrapa | reverse complement strand
ACGGGGTCCTGCCGGGGTAAGCGGCCTGGCCGTGCCGCGCCGAGCCCCGCCGTCTGCGGGGGCGGCGGCCGCCGAGGGATGGAGCCGGCCGGCCCCTGCCGGGCGCAGTTGGGCTCCGCCAACGACTCTTACCGAAACTGTAGCGCCGAGGAAGTGGTTTACCAAGATGCCACCCCCCTCTCCGGGAAGATCGTGCTCGCCGTCGTCCTGGCGCTGGTCACCCTGGCCACGGTGCTTTCCAACGCCTTTGTCATCGCCACGGTCTACCAGACGAGGAAACTCCACACGCCGGCCAACTATCTGATCGCCTCGTTGGCCGTCACCGACCTCCTCGTCTCCATCCTCGTCATGCCCATCAGCACCATGTACACTGTGACCGGCAAGTGGACGCTGGGTCAGATCGTCTGCGATATCTGGCTGTCCTCGGACATCACCTGTTGCACGGCGTCCATCCTGCACCTCTGTGTCATCGCCCTGGACCGCTACTGGGCGATCACCGACGCCGTCGAGTACTCCACGAAACGGACTCCCAAGCGGGCAGCGGGCATGATCGCCCTGGTATGGATCTTTTCCATCTGCATCTCCATGCCCCCTTTGTTTTGGCGGCAGGCGAAGGCCGAGGAAGCATCTCACTGTGTGGTGAACACGGACCACGTCCTGTACACCGTGTACTCCACAGTAGGAGCCTTCTACTTCCCCACTCTCCTGCTGATAGCCCTCTACGGGAGGATCTACGTGGAAGCCAGGTCGCGGATTTTGAAGCAGACGCCAAAGAAAGCAGGTAAAAGACTAACGCGGGCACAGTTAATTACAGACTCCCCGGGGTCGACCTCTTCCGTCACGTCCATAAACTCCAAGGCTCCCGAGGGATCCAGCGAAACGGGCTCCCCCGTGTACATGAACCAGGTGAAGGTGAAGGTCTCGGACGCCCTGCTGGAGAAAAAGAAGCTGACGGCCGCTAGAGAGCGGAAAGCTACAAAGACTTTAGGGATTATTTTAGGAGCCTTCATCGTGTGTTGGCTGCCCTTTTTCATCATCAGCTTGGTGATGCCTATTTGCAAGGACGCTTGCTGGTTCCACATGGCCATCTTTGACTTTTTCACGTGGCTTGGATATCTCAACTCCCTCATCAACCCCGTCATCTATACTATGTCTAACGAAGACTTCAAGCAAGCTTTCCACAAACTCATACGTTTCCGATGCACAGGCTGAAATGTTGAATGCAATGTGTTCCCCCGGGGCAGCCCCCCATGCACGCCCGCGCCCGGCGCCACAGGTAGATCCGCGCACCCCGNATGCTAATGTCCGTGTTTCGGCCAATTAGTGCTAATCGGCACTTGCTTTCCAAGCCCTTGCTTGCCGAGCTCCCCCGGAGAGCGCCGGGGCCGGGCCGGTCCCCCCGCCCGCGGCGTCCCCGGTGCCGCCTCCCGGCCCCGCCGGCAGCTGCAGGCACTGCTGGGCGTGCAGCCCCCTTGAAAGAGAGGTGATGCAGCCCCGGAACCAGTAGCATGATTTTATTTTTTTTCCCGTTGGCTTTTTGGTGTTTTCTTTTTGTTTTGGGGTTCTTTTTTGGGCGAGGAAGGTAGGTAGAATAGGCCCCCGGTGAAGGCTGCTGGCAAAGTCCAGCCCTACTTCTTTCTGCCTTCCTCTCGGCTCTGGCTGCTCCTGCGGGAGCGGAGCCGGCTGCGAGCAGGCGTCCCGAGGGGAAAGCTGCCCCTTAGCCACCGTGGGAGCCTTGCCATCTCGGTGTGTCTCTTCACACGCTTTGCCTTTCCGCGCCTCTTGACAGCAGTGGCTCCCAGCTGATCAGTGAACTCAGCGCCACGTTCTGCAGAATGCATACATGCCTTTATTGTGATACTTTAATAATTCTGCCAATCTCTTGCTTTTTGTCTGCAGAATCAAGTTGCTATTGTAAAGACCCACTGCTTGAAACTTCCCCAAGCCCAGTTGCCAGACTCATGATGCTGCAAAAACGTCAATACATTCTGCCACCAAACTGCTCAGCTCTGCGTTTCAGTGTAATGACTCTGGCAGAGATGCTGTTCCAATAGGCACGCAGATCAGTTGCAAAAAAAAAAAAAAAAAGAAAAAAAAAGAGGGCAGCCTCGAATCAAGGTCTATAATTCATCTGGAATGAAGAAAAAAAGTTTGAGAGTAAACTCCATTTATTTTGCAGGCTTAACTTCTTAATTTGTTCTCCGGACGGTTGTAGGGGTGTGCACAAGAGCACAGTTGTCTCTGTCCGTGTTGGTAGCATAGTTGTACTTCTGCACACCTGTAATTTCTTTCTTTCAGTGGAAAGAGTTGCTCCCTTCACCCAAGAGGCCAAGAGGAGGAAAAACTCACGTTTAAAATAGGAGCATCACAGTAAATTCTGTAATTGACTCCTTCAGCTGAACGTGTGAGAAGTGACAGTGTGCAAAAGTTTTATATTTGTATTTCAAAACAATAGTAAATGCAAATGCTCTAGAAACGAGTTGTAGACCTGTTCAACTGCACTGCATATCTGTAGTCTGTCCTCATAGTTGCCTTTAGAAAGGAAATACTTCTTGCTTTTACTCCATGAGAGCGGAAATCAAGAAGTCAAATGACCTTTTCCATAAACCAGCTGGGAATAGAAGTAGCAGTTTGATGCTGTAACCATGTTTTCCATTTTGTGTCGGTTGCACACCCTTACCGCATGAACCACTGCGAAATTTAGAGTTCTCTAAGTACTTAACATTATTTAGTGTATTTTGTAAAGAAGTGAAGCAGTTTGCTCTTTCAGAAGAGCTATTTCACCTGCAAAATAAATACCCATGAATCATGAATTAACTGATGTTAGTGAAATTTATTGCCTCCCTACTTTCCCCCTATGTTTTTTTGTTTTGTTTTTTTTTTTTCTTTGTTTTTTTTTTTTTTTTTTTTTCTCTCCTGATTGGACCTTAAGACAGGTCTATCCGTGTTCAGCAGAGTTTCAGGATATGGTCCACCTGCTGTGATAGAACTGCATTGATTGTTCCTCTTATGTGTAAATGAAAATGAGTATAAACAATAAAACGCTTGACTGTGTTCTCAAGAGTGGTAGCAATTGTGTGACTGAAAGGAGTATTTATTGGTTTACTCTCTTTCTCAGTATTGACTTTTTAGGTAACACTGATTTGATGAGTCACTCAAGAAAGCAATTGATGAAGGTTGAAATTACAAGCTTCAGTCAGTTGTCAGTTTTTTAACAGGCAGCTTTACTTTCATTGTAGCTAGTTCTGTTAGATGTAATTCTTACTATTTCATGTAATGTCAGAAAAAATGTTTAGGTTCTTTTTCATATATAATTTTTTTACCCCTTTAAAACTGAACAAAAGTTACTTTATCATTTGGTGGATACACTAATCAATGTTCTTTTAAAGCTGTGTGTATGTATTTTAGATGGGGGCTGTTAAAAGACTGAAAAAATCTGACATGATTTATCTGCCTGCTATTCTTTTGAAAGTTATTGAAGTAATAAGGACTTACTTAACTGGATAGTAAAGAAAGTGCATGACCCTTCGTGCTTCTACTGGTCGTAGGCAGGAAGAAGTCTGTAAGGTACAAATTGAAGCAGTGGAAAATCAACATTTTCAGTAATTTGAAGAAATCCCAAAGAATTGTCTTGAAATTGCATACCTCTAAAAAAGAGAACTACTCTACTATGGTTCTGGAAAGTACCCTCTTAAATTACTAATGACAAATAGGATAAGAGGAGTTTTCTAAAATGTTATCTTATTTGTTTGAAATGCCTATAATAATTCTAAATTTAAGGGGGGTTTTGTATATGTGGTGTGGAAAAAAGCAAGGAAGATAACATAAAACAATGCTTAAGCCATTCTCATTTGTCCTTTTTTGATCTTGAGGAATGTATTTTATTTACCCCGAATTCTTTCCTGCTAGGCTTCTTACACGTGTGAAAATGGAAAATGAGATTTAAAGTGTGTATTTTCAGGATTTCCAGAGAGTTTGAGTTTTCTGTCAGTTTTACAAAGTTAGGGGGCTTGGAGAGCAGGGATGTTCAGGAGTTGGATTTCACATTCCTCACACTGTTGGAGAGTACCTTCGTCATCATCAGTGGTCAGCAAGTACTCCCAGCTCCCTGTTGTGATATGAGGATTTTGCTAAGAAGCTAATTCATCAGGAAAATATCCTTCTGTGTTTATGCTGAGGCTCTGAACTTTCTGCACAGGCAAACACAAGCAAATAGCCATGCTCACTCATGGGATGGCAGTCAGTATGGAAGCTGCCCTGAGTGACTTGGGGACAGAGGAGAAGAGGCTGACTTGAGCCCTGCTGAGGTATACCTGGTAGTTAAAAGCCTTGTGCTACTGCAGCAGCAGCATCCTCTTCAGAAAACCATCCACACAGGGAGATAGGTAGAGTGAGGACACACTCTTTGCAGTGGAAGAAAAGAAATGTAGGGCAAACATTGCTCAGTGACAGAAAATATAAATATGTAAAGCATGTTCCAAGATTCACGTAGAGTGTGTTGGGGTGGGAAGAGTGTCCCGTGTGAGTTTAGCATCTCTGTGACTGTGGAGTGTGTCCTGGTTGAACCTAGATTTTAAAAGATGCTCAGGGATGTGGTGGTAGAGTTTTGACTCTCTCTGAAGAGGTCTGAGAATGTTGCTTCTTTGCTCCCTTGCTGTGCCTGGTCTCTGCACTCTGGTTCTGGGAGGATGGAACATCTGAAATTTTTAGTAGAAGCTGTCCTTTCAGTCCCCCCTATTCCTGTGGAAACAGCTCAGTGAATCCTGCCTCTGGGTGTTTTCTCACGGGAGCCTCTTCATGACTCTGCAGGTAAACTCCAAAGGTGCCTAAGCCCAATGCTGTTCCACTCTTTCATTACAGAAGCAGCGTGCCTTTCTTTTCTTTTATCTATATCTTGCCTTGAGTTCCGACACTGGAATGAGGCTTTTGATACAAATCTCTGCTGGGCTTTACTGAGCTTTGAAGCTTGAACAACACACTTGCAGACCTTGTGTTTCCTACATTTCATGGCCAGGGGTATGTGCGTGACAGTGTTGCTGACTCCAAGTGCTGTGAGACACATGACAGTTCAACAGTAGTTGCCATTGTGGGAGCAGCTGTTTGCAACCCCGTAGCTGCACTATGTTCCTAGTCTTCCTCCCAGTTTTATTAAAGAGGCATTTCTCACTTTTCCAATTAATAAAACACAGATGCTGAATATAGAAATTAAGAGGGGAAATCCCTTGCAATTAACCTTCATATGGCCATGCGGCAGCTAACAAAGTTCTGCCTTTTCTGCATGACTAGGAAGAAGAAAATGCCTTGACTAATGTGCCAAGTCTCCATATGATAAAAGGGATCTCAACTAAATCCAGGCATTTGCATCATATTCCCTGCCAAAGCATTTGAGGAAGCTGGCCTAGCCTTCAGCCCCCAGCAGGGCCCTGTAGAGTAGGGACAACTCCATTTGGACCTGCTGATTTCCACCCTCCATTGCCCCTGCCTGCAAAAAGCCACTCTGCAATTCATCTGGAGAACACTCCAAGTGCTTTCTGACTTGAAAATGCTCCCCCCTGTGTTCTCTTGGTCAGAAAGGACTGGATACTGTCAGAAGTAAGCACTTTTACATGAAAATCCAGATCAGTCTAAAGCTATTCTTCTGGAAACAAAGTGAAAATGACAAGTAGTAGTAACATTGGAGAACAAGCATATGTGGTTCATAGCAGCAAGTCAGGTAGAGCAACATGGCTGAGAGCAATCCTGCAGGCAAATAGTAAAATCTATTCAAATTGAAATGTAGCAGAAATTGAAAAACAGTTTTTTCCACCAAAGAGGCTGGAGCAAAGAAAGACTTTGAGGAAGTCTTCTGAAATCTCCAAGCCTTGACCAGGCTGTAAGGAAAAAAACAAGGTTACTACTCAAACATCTCATGACCCAAACAGACAGGTAAGCAGGCACTTTCAGAAAGAAATACCCATACCCAGAGACACGTAAGAAAATTACAGGTGTGCATTTATGGAATGAAGTAGATGCCAACTCCATTTTGTGTGTTGGTAACCCTTTTGTCATTAGAGGAACCAAACATATTTGAGATACATCCTCAAACACCCCTCTATGTCAGTACACAGTAATTAATAGTTCATATTAAGAGTTTTTTACATTCCAGCAGTTAGTATCTAAGCAGTTTAAGCAGTTTAAGTGAAGTCTCGTACAGCAGTGAGTTTGGCTGATAATGAGCTTGAAACATTTAAGCACAGAATAATCATATAGAAAAGCAAGCACAAAATAAGGCTTTTTAATCAATCACGTGTTAAGCTTGAAAGATGTAATGCAACAAGCAGCTCAATAGATGAGATGAAGAGGAGGTCTACAGGATATCAAATTTACAATATAGAGATCAAGATCTCACACTGAGTCATTTTCAAGAGCTGGAGAAAGAAAATCTTTGTTGTTCTTTTCTGAGATTAAACTACTTGCAGTCATCCTTATAAGGAGCAAGACTTTTTTATTGTCTTTATACAAATAATACTTCGAAGGCTACAAACAGATGGAGTTCATGGCTGCAGGGCTTTCGCTGAGTAATCATATGTTCTATCTTTTAGGCTGAATGGTCATAAAAAAGAAAGACATGAGCACAGGGTGATTATGTAAAACAACCCCTTTTTGGTGTTTCTTTCCTTATGCAGAACCAACAAGAAAAAAACAAGGTCTGGAAAATTTAAGCATTAATGATGTTATGTGAGATTTCAGGAACATGTTTAGGGCTGAATGGGGCAAAAATAATTAATATATTTCCAGAATTCAGAAAAGTGAAAATTAAATTAGAATTTTCTTTCCATCCAGATACCTCAGCGGTCCTACTTTCATAATATTACTTGTATAATACCATTTCTAAAAATCTTGATATTCCCAAGTATGTTCAAATTAACATTTTTAATGCGTTCATGTCCACTTTTACATTAAAGCATGCACTTCCTAAGCTCATCCACTTTTTCCTATGGATTTAAAATTTCAATTCATGCCCTTTCCTACTTGTATGTTGTGTTTAGAACATAAATCTCATTTGGCCTCAGCCCTCTAATATCTGAAAAGATGAGAATGATGGTTTTCAAAAGAATATTGGGATAAGTATATTTAAGAGAATTAGTGCAAAAGCAAGCAAGGTTCCTTTTTCCTCTCTACAGCAGAAGGTTGTTTTTCTCTGAACTCAGTTCCTAGAAGAATCTGAGCTAGATTTGGAAGAGGCAGATATGGAAGAGGCCAGCATAAACCAGTGCAGATGTAAGGAGCATCCAGGTGTTTGGGCAGCAGAAGGAAAGAATCCGTTCCAAGTTTGTACTGCGAAGGGTCTCTCTGACTCATGAGGGACGTACCAAAACTCAGCATTTAATTGGGTCCAGAAAGATTCAAAGGAGTGGTATATAGGTGAGAGATGGTGAAGGGACATGCATTCCCTGGAGGCCCCATGGGCTCTCTCTCCCCTGGCTCTGCGTGGCCCTGGCTCAGGGCAGCTCTGACACAGGGACCACATGGCCATGGATCGGGCTACGGGGAGAACAGTGTTAGGGGAGCCAGATCCAGTCACCTCCTAGAGGGGAGGCTGCACACCTCCATGCCCAGGTCCAGTCTGCAGAGAGGCTGAGCATGTTTCCCCAGCCACATGCAGACGTGTGCATGTGCAAAACACACAAACACATACTCATTGCAAGCCACACACATCAGCACAGAGAGAGGTGCTCAGTGCTCACACCAACTCAAACAGCCCTGACAGCCTCATGGTCCTCACCTCTCTGGCTAATCACGTTGGAGGTCCAGCAATAATTATTTATATATGTATATATCTACATATATGCATATGTATATGATGGATCCATCCAGCAGCTGGGCTCAAATACCAAATCCTAGTGTCTGTGTATTTTCACTTGGACATACGAGTCCCCAGTGCTGTAGCTGCAGTGCAGCTGCTGGTGCAGGTCATTGCACATGCACACACGTGTGCATATACACCCAGTAGGGATGTCACAGTAGCACACACACATGCATGCACCTGGCTCCCAGGGCACCTCACCCACTCTGAGGCTGCTCTGACTTAATCCTGGCAAGTGATCACACACTTATGTTGCCCTCGCCAGTTTTTGTGCTGCAGACACACAACTGCTCCCACTCAGGAGCCCACTGCAGTTACTGGCTTTTAGACCTCCAGCCACACACATGCACACAAGATAGAGGCCCAGGGTATCTCCAGACAACTGACACCAAACAGCTCTCCTTTACACAGGGCCAGGTCCTTTTATCACTCATCATGTAATTTGTTCCTAATCTTGTTCCTCTGCATATGGTCTTGACCCCTCACATTTCTCAGCTTTGGTTTCTGTACCAAACACTGGATTCTAAATCTCATGCTATCCCAAAAGCTCTTCCCTTTCATCTCATAATGCATCCTATATCCATTGGGAATAATCTCCTCCCGTCCTGAAAGTTCTACTGTTGACTCTTTTGTGTGGGTTTTATGCCCGCACACAGGACCTTGTGTCCCCCAGAACCACCTGCCCCTGTGCCTCTGTGCTCTTCTGGGCTTGTGGAGATGGGTCTTTGATGGCTCTTTGGCCCCCCCATGCCGGGTCTGGGAGGAGCTGAGGTAGGATATTATTTGGCTTGTCTCACCTGCCATTGTCCCTGTGCTCCTTTGTGAGCTTGCAGATAAGATTTTTACCATGCAACCTGACATTTTCTGTCTTTTGGGGAAAAAAAACAAAAAAGAAGCAAAATAGCTGGCAGCTACTGTTCTAGATGTCAGAAGACCAAATGTCTAATTTAATTTGAACTAATTACGGTGTCAGAAACTACCTACCAAAGTACAGTAAGAGCATTAAAAAAATTCTCTTGTCAAGTCGTCATGTTGAATGAATGTATAGACACCATAGGCAAAGTGTGATTATTTAGATGGCCACTAAGCAATCTTCAGCAGCTCACAAATTAGTATTTCAGAGCTATTCTCTGTTTTGGGACCTTGAAGAATAATGGTCTTTTTGTGTCAGGTAAGAAGAAGATTTTTCATCTCCCAAGTTTAGATTCTTTATTTCAGACAGTTAGATCTGAAGTGCCTTTGTACAAGCTTCTGTACTTTGATCCACAGTAATAGAGAAGATGATTGAAGGAGTCGTCATTAGTTAATCAGTCTCTTTCATTTATATATACTTGTGCTTTAGCTGAAGTTTTAGATGAAGCCACCATTAGTTTCTTATGAGATTGCCAGTAAGGCAAGTATTGGCAATCTCATAAGACTCACAAGTACAAGTGGTCAAGTACTGGTGCCTGGGTAATGTACTCACATACTTAAATATACTGCTGAGCAGTATGTCTACATGCAGCTAAAACAAAACAAAACAAAACAAAAAACCCTCAATAACTTCCTTGCTTTCATAAAAGAGCAAGAGATGATCTCAAGTGTGTGATATGGGGCCTCATGGGTATCGTTGGGAGAAGCACTGTCCTCCTCTTGGACAACAGCCAAGTCCCACAGATGTATATGACACATAGAATATTCAACATTTTCACTAGAGAGGCTTGGAAAATCAGTGAACAAAGGCAAGTGATGCTGAGAAGGGCAAAATAATGTTATATGGGGAAAAAAATTCCACTTATGAATGCTCAATGAAATCACAAAGACTTTTTTTTAGAAGCACTAGGAACACTTCTCTGTGAAAGCTGCAGTCAAGAGAGCAAACAAAAGATTTTAGCATATAGAAAACAAGGCAGAAGACAGCATTACTTCAACTTGTGAATTCCGTGTCCTGTATCCTGCATCCTACAAGAAGGTCAAACCTGCCTCAGAAATGATATAGTAGAATAGAAAACATTCAGGAAAACAGAGATTGTCTTCAGGGTGTGTCTAAAGCCTCATTTGGACACAAGGAATCTCATATTCCAGCTGCCAAGATAGCTGAGATGGTACTTGAGGCTTATTCTTTGTACCGTGCAAGGGCAACTCAACAGCAAGGCAAGGGAAAGCACATTCAGAGTATAACCATTATTATAGGAAACAGCACATCTCTAAATGCAATTCTGCTGGTCTGATTCCACTGGTCTGAAAATCCCAAGGAAGGGAGCATTTCTCATGCTTTTCTTATCTTGAGCTGTGCTGATGAATGCTGGTTCCCCAGTCCACCCTGCTCTGCTTCTGTATTAGGTGGAGAGGAATTATGACACTTGATTATTCTGACAATTTTCTAGCCACTAGTCCTCTATTATATGTAAAGTTGCAGCCAAAAAATGGATGCTGGATGGTACAATAATGATTGCTTTCAAAGGAAGCATCATCTTAGGTTTTGCAGTGAGGACATCCAACAATGAGGTTTCTGGAGCTGGGAGACTGCTTTGAAAATCCAGGGCCCAGTTCCTGATACTCTGGATTATTAAGTAGATCTCTACACATACACAAGAATGAAATTTGGAAAAAAAAAAAAAAAGAAAAAAAAAAAGCAGTCATTGTGCAATTTCCCAGAACTGGAGACTCCAGGGTATTGTAAGGAAAGAAGGCTCACACATGCTTCTCTGTATTTTTACTCAGCTATACACAATTAGAGGACATTAACTTTCATTTATGAAGGAAGGATTTTATCTCTTCTGTTTGTAATTAAATCACAGGCCTTCTCACTAGTTCATAAATTGGCACTACTGTAACTCAGCTTCCACAGAAAGAAGTTGTATGTCAACACCCTGTAGGATACTCTCGCCCAGCTAGTCTTTAAAATGGAAGTTATTTATTTCAAGTTACTAGTACAGGGAGTTTTACATTTTGCTGTAGGAACAGTGAATTGATTTCCGCCTGAATGACAAGTTTCAGTCACACTTCAGTTACAGTTCACAAAATATTCTGAGTTGTTTATCAGCAAATATAATTGAGTTTCTTTAATCAGGCTTAGGGTAAGATCCTGAAGGGGTTCCTCCAGGCTTTTTCCAGGCTGCACAGTCACTAGTTCATTTAACAGAAAGATGTTCTTCACATTCTTTCAACTTCCTTTACATGTGTGATTTTTGCCTGAGTAATATATGTGGGTTAAATCCTTAAATTGGCTTGAGACAATACTCTTGTTTATAAGAATTCAGACCTGATATTAAAAAGACAGTAGAGAAAATGATGCAGTGTTTCTCCTGGTGTTTAATGAAGCAGCTGTTCCTAAGCAGAGGAGCAATAATGGGGTTTATATAGCTGCAGATAGTTTTGTGAAGACAAAAAAAAAAAAAAAAACCAAAAAAAGAAAAGCTGATTTTAATGCTTTTAAACTAATGCTAAGTGTTCTTTTCAGTTGTTTAGTAGGGTGAAGTTTTCAAAGCTACTGTTTTCAAATCCAAGATTTGTGTCCTTCCCTTTCTAATGTCTTATGTATTCCTATGAAATTACTTGTGAAACTGAAAATTATGAGAAAGGAATTATGCAAAAGAGTATAGATATTGGCAAGGAAAATGATATCTTCCCTACAAGATTCCCTGAATGTGGCAGCAGTTCTTTATTTGAGGGACCTGCATGTATCAACATGAATGCTTCCTAAGTCCCAGGGAAAACTTTCAGAGCTAAAAGTCTCATTTAGCTCAAAACTTCATATTTTCAGATCCACTGTATTACTAAAGATGTACAGTTGTTCAGTACTGCGGTGGACTTCATGTTGGCATGTGTTTATTTCCTTTAATATCTGAAATTACTGCAATTTTACTTTCATGTACTGCATAAAAGGCTGCTAGAGACAGTGGAGGATATACCACTCCCTTTGAGTGAGGGATCAGGGGCTCCATTAGTGACCAAACATCACTATTTGGGAAGGATTTTAGACCCCTGACTGCCAGTAGACAGTGGTATTACATCTGTAAATCAGTCAGCTCTCTGCCCAGAAAGCTCTGGGCATTCAGGGATGAAAGCAGCTGTAGCCACCAGTCAGCTGCTTTTGGTCTGCACCTTACACATCACGGAGGGGCCAGCAGGATTCTCTGGGACTAATGGAGTTCAGGAGCAGCTCCATAGAGCCAGGCAGCCCTGCACCAGTCTGGGAAGGGCTGCGAGATGCTGGCAGGGACAGGACTGGGACTGAGGGCGCTGACCCACCTTGGGTCAGCAGGGGTGCCCAGGATGGCTCCCGCTGCTTCTGGGGAAGAGGTACAACCAGCTCCCATTTCTCGAGAGAGAGTCACGAGGATTTGGAAAAGAACTTGGCAAGCAGCCCAGGAATAAAGAAGGTAGAAAAAAAATCTTTTTCCTTCATTTAGTCAGCATCTGGCAGAGGCAGGGTACGGGGCTTGTCTGAAGGACAGCTGATGTTTAGTACAAACAAGCCTTGTGTTTGAGTGTCTGGACACTTCAAAATGTTATGATCAAAAGAAACAATAGATAGATAAGTACTTTTATGTTGCTTGACCTCGATGAGCAGCCTAACAGCTCACTTTCCCATCCTCACTGCATGTAAGAAGATATTAAATTAATTTCATTTTTCCTTGAAAGGCTCAAATTCAGTGTGAGGCAATCTCTCCTCATACTGCTGAGACCTCCTACCCCAGGAAAATAATTTTTTTTCTGTCCCTGTATGTTTCTACTCTTCACCTTCCCAAGGGGACCCAAATCATAGGTAGCCCCAGTGGTGCCCAAGCTGTATTTTGCAGTGCCCTTCCCTTGTGCCAAGGCCACATCAGCCATCTCAGCACCCATCTCACGGGCACTGTCCCACACTGTGGAGGCCCTGAGGCACTGTAGCACTTGGCTGCCCAAGAGGGACTGCCAGTTAGACACAGAAACAGGAGAAACACTGGGTTGGTTTTGACCTGTTAAGTGTCCCTGAGTAACTCTGTGCCTTAGATCTCCTCTGTTAAGGAAGCCAGTGATACCAATCTTCTTTTAGTAAAGTAAGCATTATTATCATCCTCTCCTTTAAAGAACATGTGTGTGTCAGTCCTAGGAGAGCTGTTTTCCAGAGGAGCATGAATTCATCAGAGTACTCACATGATTTGGCCCTTAGTGTTTCAGAAACAAAAATGATGAGTTGCAGCCTCCCACCCCACCCACAGTTCCAGAAAATGTGATATAAGATGACAGCAGAGATTTTCAATCAGATGATGTTGTTTTCTGGCCTGTTGTAGGCCAGATCTAAAGGTTCAGATATCACATCCCTTTTTTCAGTACCTCAAAGCAAGTTTCTCTGCTGTGAGTTACATTTTTCCATGTTTTAGGATACAGTGCACAATGATGCTGAGAGTAGCTGGTGATTTGCCTACAATCTTACTGAGAGACAGCAAAATACAGTAGATATTAGAGCACAAACCTCAGCAGAAATATCCATTTTTAATGCAGGAAATGGTGGAAAGTTCAGCCTGACTTCAGTACCAGAGCAGTCCACTAGTCCCTTACTNAAACCAAACCAAAACAAAAACCTCCAAAAATGTCAGGTCCCACTTTTTTTTTGTACTCCAGACACAGACCTGGACTCTGCAGTCAGGTTTAACTGAATTAGGCAAATGCTCATAATATCCAGAAGTTGATTCGTTCTCAAGTCATTCAGGGAAGAGTCCTGACCCCCTTGTTCTTCCTGACAAAGCTCTTATCTCTTCCCTCTAGCTTTGGAAATGCTACTCTCCTTTGGGTGTTGAGCTGCTGCAGTTCTTTGCTTGGTCTAGACAGTAAGTAAAGAAAGTTCACTGGGACTTCTCTGCTTGGCTAAACTGCTAGTGAATCATGAATCTGCTGAGAATACTCCTATTGAACAGAGCAACCTAAAGAAGGAAGCCTTTTCATCTATTAATCCTTGCTTTTCTGATATATCTGTATATTAACCATCATACTGTTCCCAGGCAATGCAAACACAATTGATATGGTAGAAGAAAATCCCTGCAACCTAAAGCATGAAGCTGGGTCTGTGTTACTCAAATTGTTATCTACTTTTATTCATTTAGAATAAAAGACTAATTGAGCTGTTGAGTGGCATCACTCACAAGCAGAGAGTAGGAAAACTTTCTTCCAGAGATGAGGGATTCTGCTTTGAGATGTGTTGGAAAGGGGGTCTCAGCCTTTGTCCTTCGCTCTTCATGTGTCAGTGGATGTGAGTGTGCAAAGAAGGTCTGTGGCATGTGCAAGTGCCATCATGACAAAGTCATCCCATCTTAACTCTACAATGGTGGGTAAGTTTTCAATTGAACCTGAGAGAAAATGGGGCACAACATTGAATGGAGTTAGGGAGCACGTTTTGTTAAATGTAATCTTAATGACTCCACTGTAATTTTATCCATTGTGATTTCATTTCATGACTGAAACCCTATGTTTCTTAATTATGTTTTAATCAGAAATCGTGTCAAGAAATAAATCTGGCTAGTTCTGTGACATATAGCAAAGCATTCCTTATCCTGGCTGGTTACAAATCTGAAAACTGTGGCATTGGGCACCTTTAAAAATTGCTGAGTTACACAGTACATTATGTTTCTCTTATCTAAAGAGAAGTAGGATAAATCCCTCTAGAGGTTCTTTGGCAATTTGTCACAAGATTTAGGAGAGGGAAAGAATTTTTCTTGGGACCGGTGGTGTCTAGTGAAATTCTCTGACCAGAAGTAAAAGGCTGGAAGTATGACTAGTGGGCTCCTTAATGGCTTTTAGCTGAGACCAGACTTGACAGTAACCTGTAACTTTGGGGCAATGGTGCATTTGAGGTTAACAGTACACCCAATCTCTCTCTCTCTCACCTCTAAGAATACTCTAAATCATCGTGTTGGTCTCTGTAAGTCTTCTTTCTCTTCTACACTTTATTTATTGAGTGCAAAATCTTTTGACATGTCCACTCCTCTTCTTGTACATTATCTCAGAGATTACCCCAGCTGAGGACTAGATGTCTAGTGGAGATTTTAAGGACCAAAAGAGTATATGGTCAAAGGGCCATCGACTGAGATGTTGATCTGGTGTGCCAGTTTTCCAGTGAGTAGCAGTGTCACAGTGTTAAGCCAGAATCATACTTGGATCCCCCTGACTGCACTACTTGCATGGCCACATATCTGTTGTCACCTGGGTGCACATTGTGCACCTTTCTTTCTTGGAAAGAGCAGAACTCATGAACCTGGAGCCAGAGAAAGAAGTCAAGAGGACCTCACCTTTTCACTGATAGAAGAGCAGTGCTAGTAACAGTTTGTGCAAATTATGAGGGTTAAAAGAATAAAAAAGAAGATATATTCTATGTTTTGTAAAGAGGAAAGAATAAATGACAGTTTAAAAATCATTCAGGATGTCATCTGAGAATAATTACTTGGACAACAACATATTGCAGCCAGACTGCGGACACGCACACATAAACCAAAAAGGAAATATTTGTTAGTGAATAAAACATCTTATTTTGGTGCTCCCAACTGAAAGCACTCAGATTTTTCTAGCTGCTACACTTCCCTCAAAAACTACTATATAAGATCTATGAAAGGAAAGAAAAAAAGAATCTGTAGTGAATGAATGTTTTAGAAGAGCATGATACAGAGAGAAAAGAGTAACATTTGCCTGAATGTACCTCTGCCCATGATGCAAGCAACAGGTAGCTTATGCAATTCTTTTCTTTTTTTCTTTAAAGTATCAGTACCTAAAGTTTACTCATGTTTCTGATTACTCTTTGATTGCACTTAGCCCTAGCCAGTTCTTTATTTTTATCTTTATACAGTCCTTAAATGAAATCTTTCCTTCAAATTTGTTCTAAACCATACCTTTTAATAAATAACTCTCTTTCAGCTGACCTCTTGATTTTCTTATATTTTTTCCACCTAATAGGAAAATTATTTTAGCATTTTGTCTCATGTTTGAATTCACCATTTGCTTTTGGGATTCACGTAGAGAAACGGCTGTTCCCACTGAGTCAATGGGAGGCTTGATTTGCATCACTGGATAGATACCATGTGCTTAAACTGTGGGAAATACTGAAAACTGATAGCTAGTGGAGAGGAGTGTAATTCCAATGACTAAAATGAATTTGTACTAATGAACATAGCTGGAAATTGTAAGAATGTGTGTGGCTTGGATTTGGGGTTGTTTTGTTGGGGTTTTTTGAGGTCAGCAAATTGTGCTATGACTGATCTACTGAGGCATTCCTACCATCCAATAATCATCCTCATTACAGCCTTTTGTTTGACCAGTCTCATAGCAAGTGGCTTGAAGTTCAGGTGGAAGAGGTGGTTCCACACTTCAGCCTGCCAAAGATACCAAGGAAGCAAGCTGGGCCTTGAAGTTTGGCTTTACCAAAATGCAGTTACCAATGGATAACTTAAATGGATCTATTTAGGTGTAGGGGAGGGGTGAGAATCTGTGGGAAGGTTGATTACATGAATGTGGCCTTTAAATGTGATAATACAGTCAATGGGAGGGGATAGATCAGTCACAAAGCCTTGAAAGCACTCTGAGCAGCTTATGTTTGTTGTTACAGCGTACAAGGAGAAGAATGGTACAGTCAAAACAATGAGCTAAGAAAACTAACTTTGCTGCTGACAGGCTAGAGGCAAGGCAAGATGGTATTTGTCAAAGCCAGGGAAACGAATATTGTGGGAAGCAAGTAATGAGAGAGTGAGTGATGTGGTTGTACGTTTCTGCTGTGAAGAAGTGATATGCAGTGAGAATTGAAAGGTAGACATGGCTAAGGAGGTCACATCTAAGATTATTCACAATCATAAGTCTTTGTGGTATTTTCCAGTGGTAAGGCTAAAGGTAATGGGAAGAAAGACAGGATTTGGCTTTGAACATTTTGCACTTAATCTTAAAGTCTTAAGTCATAGCACTAAGAGGAAATGTCACTGCAGCAGACTATTAGTTTAGCTTAAGTTAAGTGAGACATGTCTATGGATGGGTAATAAATCTGTTGGTCACTGACCTAAAAATGATAGATGATTTTTTATTTACCAGAATGGCTTATTTATGGGCAAAAAGCATAGAGGGAATAAGGCTGCAAAGTTTCTGCTGAGTGCTGGGTCATGGAGAAGATGAATAAGCACCTTCAGAGCTCTGTTACAGGAGCAATTGCAGAGGGAGAAGGTTAACTGTGTGAAGATTAAGTTACAGACATCAAGTGAGAATATTCTGCTGCTAAGAAGAAGACAATAATAGGGTGGGTTAAACACCAGGTTTGCCATTTGATCAAGAAAATGATTAGAGGTTGTCTCAAACAGATTTTGAGAGGAGTACAAAAGGCACAAATTAATTTGTATGGAAGAGGAATCTCATCCAGATATTGTAGACAGCACTGGAAGATAATGGTGCACTAGTGAAGAAAATTGTTGGAGTAAAGAGTGAGTTTCCCTAAAATGAAAGAGATGAAAGCATTCAAAGCAACAGCACATTTTTTTAATCTGTCATTTCTCTGTTGCACATATGATTGTTTGGCAAAGGTCTCTTTCCTTATGCATGCACATATGTCTCTTAAATGCAGATCTTAGACACTGCTCTAATATACCTGATAGTGAAGCTACCAAAAATCTTTCATGCCTCAAGAAACTATCTTATGTCCACACATGCTGTCATCTGCACGGAGTAGCTTAAAAATTAAACATTTTAAAAATAAATGTTTAATCTCTCAAGTTCTATTATTTCATCAGTGATATCTTCTAGATGTGGCCTCAATGATGGGTGATGAATGTAGCACCATAGTGTCAGAGGTGAGGGACTTCAAACAACAGCAGAGCCGAGCTGCAATACTGCTTCAGTTTGAGTATCTGCAATGACAACCTTGTGCCCTGTTCTGCATGGACAGAACTTGGCCAGTCTCCTACACTGACAGAAATGGGTCAGCAGTATCTGCAAGACCTCTCTGCTCCACAAGGCTGTGAGCAAAGGCGGCAAACTGGCCATGTTTCCCTTTGCTCCCTGATAGCACACTCACCTCTCCCCTGCAGAGAACCAGAGGGATTACAGAGGAGCAGTGCACAGAAGTGATGTGCTGGTGCAGAGAGTCCTCTGGGAATGGGAAAAGCAGACTCATCCCTTGTGCTCCTGAACTTCAGTGTAGGGGGGGTCAAAGGCCTGTGGAAACAGCAGTTCTTCCTCCTTCCCCAGGGGCATCAGATTGGCAGGGAAGCTGTCTGAAATCCTATTGATTGCTTGTTCAGAAAGTTCAATAGTGTCAGGAATGTTGCAATACCTTTTCTTGTTTTTGAATTGAAGTAATGAAAGAATAAAATGCTTTTCTGTTCTGAAAGGAGTCCTAGCTCACTTATTCTCAGTGTTATATTTTTTTGCTGAGTGGTTTTTTTGTTGTTGGGGTTTGGTTTTTTTTTTTAGTGGAGACACTATAATTTCTCTGGTTTGTGTTTACTGAGTTGAAATGTACTGTCAACAAGTTTGACTTTCTTAAATATTGTTTTGTGAAACCCTCAGAAATTATCACCACAGCTACAGAGATCGACAGCTTCGTGGCTCATCAGCACCAGCCTATGCAAGGAGGTAGTGCTCCTCCTGCAGCCTCTGCCTACCGAGGAGGTGAACATACTGTTTTGCTTTCTCTTTGGGGATGACTTGCATTGCCTGCCAGATGCACCTGCTGGGGTGGGCAACACAGATCTGCAACGTGATCATCTGAGCCACAGCATCTGGGGACTCAAGAGAGATGAAAAGGGCATCAGATGATGCCTATTCCTGTCCAGTCCCTGTGGAGGACTGCAACCTGGACTGCTGCTTTGTTTGACTGTTAATGGGGGTGAGAGCAGGGCTCCTCACACGCCTTCTTCACCACTATTTCTAAACACAATCTGGCCTTGTCTGATATCCAAATGTGCTGCAAGTGCATAAGGAGGAGCAGTCGAGTGAATTGGAAACTACATATGATACATGATCAAACCAAAAAGAACAGCGGGCATCCTAAATCAATGTTACCCATTTAATAACCAATTTCCTGCATAGAATTGTGTCTACAGAGATATAAATGGCCAAATCCTGTTTCTGATTTAAAGGAACAAGGGCATGTCTGTTTTCACTGTAACAAACCAAGTTAATACCATAAGTTGATAATATTTAAAGCATTCCTAACAAAGACAATAAAATAGATTTCAAGGGATTAAAATACTGGTTTTGAGGGACCCACCTTTCTCTTCAAATATTTTACAAGTAAAGACTTTGAACTACTGTATTATCCAATTCTATGTATGCTTTTGTTCCTCAAGTCCTGTGTTTTAGGATATAGATGCAAGACTTTCCAGAGGTTTTTATTTTACAAAGTTTCACAGTTAAACAGTGGCTGATTGTGAAAAGACTATGTCTTGTGTCAGAGCATTCATGGAGGCATCTCTCCTGGGGCTCTTTTGGAAGCACTGTAGGAAGCACTGCCCTCAGGAAAAGTTGACTTCCCTAAAGTCAAGATTCTAGAACAGACAATGTGAGTGCCTATTTCAGCAGAAAGTCATCTGGGTCAGCTTAAATCACCAAGGTAGGTTATTCTTAAACCATTTCTTTAGGAGGACACCTGCTCAGGTCCCAAGGGTACATGTTTAGGTTCACTTTTAATTTAAATGATTTTGAAGAAGAGCTAATCAAAATATGAAAATATTTGATGGTGATTAAATTTAGAATTCATGGATAATTAGCTGGAGGGGATAAAAAAATGCTAACTGCAGATGCTGAATTCAGCACGTGTCACTAGAGCTCCAAAAGCACATCCTTCCTATATTCTTCAGAGCTGCTTTTCTGGGGTTGTCATGCAGTGTTTTGGGAAGACACTGCCTGAGCACAAAGTACAGTAAGTAAAGATAAGACAGAACATCAGGGCCATCCTTAGAGATATCTCTTATTCCTCTGACCTTGTGCAGCCAGCTTTACAGAGCTATTCAACTATTCAGAAATCCATTCCCAGCTAGAAAAGAGCAGTTCCTACTGGGAGTTTTGCTGTGTTCAAGAAACTTTTGTCAAGTTCCTCAGTAGCAGGGAAGTTCCTAATTGCTTTTTACCATCTCTGTGCTCCCCCCTGCTTTGTTACCTTTTCTCTGCTTTTGACTCCCAAGATATTCTGGAGTGCTTCTCAGAGGAAGCATTGAGGCTGATGCAAAGATCTTCACAGTCAGCACTATTTGCCATGTACATGCTTTATTGATCTTAACCCTAAGAGCCATATTCTCAAGATCTGCCTCCTGGTATGTTATCTCTTAGCTAGTGATATAACTACAAATAAAGAGGATTCCTGACACAGTTTATATTCTTGCCCCCTATAAATGGTTGCGTTTTTATTTAGATGGGGTGCAGTTCTGGACCATACTGTGGTTAGCAAGCAGCATTGCTGTGGCTGAGCTATTATTCTCATGGACTCTGTAACAATTTCTGTGACAGGTATATATGTCGTGGAGCCAGCCAGCCCCACTTTGAAACTGCTGAGCCTTTGCCCTGCTTTGGTCTTCCCTCTGCAAGCTGCTTCTTTGTCTCTCTGGTAGAAGGGTTTGTCAGCATTAGCCTCACCAGAGCAAAACAAATACAAAAGGCTTTTAAAATAGGACACATCCACACACAGATTGAGGTGGCACTTAAGAAAGTGATATCTCAATAAATTATCAAAATAAGCATGATCACCCTGCCTGAATCCAAACAAAAAGGGCTTAATTTGAAGATGAGGGCAAGGTCTCCTTGGTAATATGGGCAGAGGGACAGAGGGGCAGTAAAGACCCTGTCTGCAGAATTAGCAATGCTGCTACAGGAAGACTGGCTTCAGTTCGAAAACACGATGCAGAACTGAAGGAAATTCAGCCTAGAGCTGCATAAAGGGTTCAATATCTGCAAAAGCAGCCTTTTTTTAATGAGAAACGAGGGATGTCGATACATTTTCAATCACCAGCTCAAGGCTCATTAGTGGAGTAGGCAGATGTAAATTTTGACTTCCTAAGGCTGAGCAAGTGGAGTCTGATTTCTTCCACTGTGGAAGTCAGATGGAGCCTGAACAGTGGTAGCAAGACAGCTCTGGGGTTTAGGCATGCTGCTGCTCCCACTCCTGGGAGATAGGAAGAATGGGGCTGGGTGACTGCTGCTCTGCTGCTCTGCTGCTTTTTCTCACACCAAAAGTATTTTTTATGCCGCAAACTGTCTTTTCTTAGGAGAGGCATAAATCTGGTGGTTTTACATGGTCCTAGACATGAAAATGATACTGTCTGTGATGCTGTTGTCTTTTTGGTGACTTTTTCTGTACTGATCTCAGAAACAACCTAATCTCTCTGAGCCTAAAGGAACATCCCCACAACTTCCAAGGGGATCTGAGAGGTGCTTAGGTCTCCCAAAACAGAGGTAGAACATGGTCAGGGCACATTCAGCAGAGCAGGCCTTCAGCATACCCTGAGGAGTGAGCTAGTCCTGTGGTGTATACGTATATTTTCCCTCACTTTGGACAAAGTTTTGTCTCTTATAAGAAATTTCTCCTTTGAAACATTCTAAGGAACCCAGATAAATCTGATTTTCCTGAAACTTATTCTTTTGCTTCATTATCGAAGAAACCATCTGATCTTTCTTCTCAATTAAAATAAGTATTTTTACTTCAGCTCCTTGGAGATGCAAATGTCTCTTGCTAGAACAAAGTCCTTGACTAGCTAATTAATAACTTCCATGAGCTGAGAAAGCTCTCTCTATTCCTCCTCCCTCTTGACTCTGACACGGTAAAATTATAGTAAACTTACTTTATATTCTCTAACATTAAGTGTATGTCAAAAATGTCCATTACCAACATCTCACCATGATAAATGGGTTCTTGACTGAAGTCAGATACAATGGTGGTTAATTATTTTTGGGTGGTGTGATCCCCATAAGCTTCTTACTAGCCACGTGTGGCAGTTTCCCATTGAAATTACACCCAAGGATAGAGAGTGGTGATGGGCTTCAGAAGTTTTTTTGTTCCAATGACTCTGTGAAGGCATGTAACTAGCTATTTTGACACCATAAATAGAGTGGGAAATTCAAAAATAACTTTATATCATTAAGCCATAATGAGTCTCAGCAACCACCATTGTAGCATCTTGCTGAGCTTTGTTAGCTGAGACAGTTTCAGGCAAGCATAGAAGCAGCTAGTCCTCTCTTTTTGGTATAAACTGTGGATTTTATGTGATGTCTTATTCTCGTCATATGGAGACGTTATTCAAAATTAGCAGGCATGCAATTCAGTAAATGTGTTACTGGAACTATTGTAGTGAGTAGTGCCTACTGTTAATAGAGTTGCTCGGGTTTGGTTTTTTTTGGGGGTTTTTTTGTGCTGGTACTTTCATGACATTGTTAAGATCTTTGTACCATCATCTATGTGCTGTTCTATTGTCATACCAAAGTTCAGATTATTAAAGGAGTATTAAGATTCTGGGTTTTTTTTCCTACAGATTTTGGGGTTTTTTTCTAATGTCAATGGAAAAAAATAGATCTTTTCTGATGAAACTGCACCCTAGAACATCACTCTTCACACATACTCTATTTTGGATAAAAATCTACCATAACCTCAGTTTTCTCTGGATCTTTCCTGAGCTGAAGCTTCTGAAATTGTTTCTTTATAGTCGTCCCAACTACTGCAATGTAAGTAGTACAACAATAGATTATTTGCCTTTGTTCTTCACAAAGTACTGAGACAATTTCTTCAAGAAAACTACAGGCAAAGCAGGCAGTGCCAGATTAAACAGTCACAGCCCATCTGCCCCTTTTCCTCTGTCCTGAAGCTTTTCAAATTCAGCTGGTTGCTGGACCAGGGAAAGGCTGGCATTGATTTCATGGCACTCCTTCCTGCAGCAGTGGGAAATCTGGTTCCTCTCTCTCTGCTCCTTGCAGCAAGAAACCCGTGTCCCATCCTCAGAGGAGGCAAGTTCTTGTGCTGAGGAAGTAGAGAAGACACACAGGAAAATCATGCACACACACACACACACACACACACACACACACACACACACACACACACACACACACACACACAGAGAGAGATTAGCGTTGAACCCAATAGCGCCTGTCAGCATACAAACAACACATAAACTATGATATAGCTGACTAATTATTAAACAAAGCGCATATTTCTAAAGGCTGGATCTTGGGGAGATATAGAAGATCCATTGACATTTTTTGTCTTTTTTTTTTTTTTTTTTAAAGAGCAGCTAAATTCTGTTGACCTTTTTATGTGATTGAATTAAGAAGTTTTTAAGCCCTAGAATAATTTTTTTAAAGTCAATCAAAATTTTGGCATTTCAGTATATCTGGCATTTTGGTATCCTAATTTTCATCATCATAAAGATCAATACTGCCATCCTTCTCTATACATGGTATTTTATTTCTTCAGAAGTTGACTTGAGTGTCAAAGAGGATCTCTGGGTCCCTGCCAAGGAAGATTCCAATAAGAAATGGTGGGAAATACTTGTTGTGACAGATTATTAAATATCTCCCATTTTTGTGTGACATTCTGACTTCATTTCCCTCAAACCTTTCACAGCACTGGGTACAGGATCTCATGGGCCTAATAGCAAACATAAATTCTGTAGCAGACACGTAACTGAGTTATTGAGTTTTTAGATTACATGATTCTGTGAGACGGTTTCCTGACATAAAATGCCATCTCCTTTACTTAATTTTCCTTGTTTTCTTTTCTAAGTAAACAATGAAAGAACATGTTTGTTCTGAAAGGTATTTCCTTTGAGGCCCGTTATTTTCCTGCATCTCTCTGAAAAGACAAGATATGAATTTGTTAGTGAGTTACCAGGCATTTCAATATACAGCATGTCCAAGGAGCCAAATAAATGCACTTCATTTGATACATCCTGACATAGCTGAAAGTTTGAATTTTAAAGTCAAATTTACCAGTTTAATTATTTAACAGTTTTATTCTCAAATTATCTTCTCTGTTTTCTCCAAGGAAGAGATATTCATATTTTTCAACCCTACTGTTTGTATTGCACCCTCTTATTAATGTTATAGGGGGTAAGACACATCCAAAAAATGAGAACAAAATAAAGCTTTCAAACTTTTCTACCTTCCCCTCAGAACAGAGTAATTTTGCAGCTTTTCAACAATACTGGCTGGCAGCCAAAGATACTTACACCAAATCAGTATCAGAGCTTTAATAGCTCATGACATTTTAATGTCATTTAATATATTATATTATTATAAGGGTACTATAATATACTAACATTGTTCTCAATTAACACTTAAGAAATATACTCCTTGTAATACTTTTCCTTTCATTTAGTCTATCTGTACTTAGTGGTATTTTCCAGACTTTCTCTTACACTGAGGGGAAGATTTGATTTTCAAATGGCCTTTGTAATGTTTGCTTCTGGTTGAAAGAGAGCTGTAGTGTCTGCTGAGACATCATTAGCTGTGGGGCAATATTACCTCACAAATACAAAGGGACCTGATTAGATGAGAGTTTCCTGATCTATAGTGTAGTTCAAACTGCGACTAATCCTATGGGTGGTTGTAATTAAAAAGACCTTGGTTCTTCTTGGTTCTGTGTTAGGTTTAGAAAGCTTAGTAAAATGAGGCTGGTTATCCATTTCGACTTACCTTTTGATTTCTGAAGTCTATTTAATATAGTAGCAGTAGTAGTAGTAGTAGTAGTAGTAGTAGTAGTAATAATAGTAATAATAACAACAACAACAACATTTTAAGTTATTCCCTAGGACTGCAGGGTTTGCCTGTTAAAAAGCTGGAATTAGGTCTATTTTTTTCAGAATTCAGAGCACAATGATATAAAATTTCTATATTCCATAAAGCTGTTAAGGTCCTTTGATAACAATCTTACAACCAATATGCATGAGATACAGGCTTCAAATTACAGGAGAATGTGCCTGGGGGAAAAGGTAGCTTAAAATACTCTGCATTTACTTCAGTAAACCTATATTAGAGAAGGACTATAGCCAGTGGGACACTATGGGGCACCCTGTGGGACAGTGGCATTCCTAAGTCCTTAGCTTCAAAGAGTTTGTCCCATATTGACCATCCCTTTGGCTTGCAGCCCTCTCACGGTGATAGGGAGCTGAAACCAGAGACTGCTTTGGGCATGCTGGGTGAGAAACCATTTCAAGGAGCCCTATGGCTGCAGAACTTGTCTGGGGTTTAGGAAGTTGAGGCTCAGGCCTGTTTCAGCATTGTGGGCACATGCCCCCCACCCCTGGCAAATGCAGACACCCGGGGTTGGTGGTGGCTGGGCCGTGGGGGTCTCCAGAGCTTTGGTGGAGTCACTCCTTTGCTTATGAACAACCAGAACCTATTTGTTGGGTCAAGGGACACTCTGCAGTGGCATGTGGGAGTTCAACAAGGGACACTCTGCAGTGACATGTGGGAATTCAACATCTAAGCCCACAGTTCTAAATGTTTAATACCCACTGTCGTATTTTGACACTAATCCAAGCCCTTGTTGCTAGGCTCAGCAGAATGGACATGGAAAAGGCAGAGCCCTCTCACATCTACAGATGGTCTGATCAGTTCAAAGGCAAACAACTTTGATGGTGTAATCTGGATGTTCTGCAGTTAAATAAAAAGTTCAGAATTCAGCAGCTGTAAACAGATTTTTCTCAATACTGAATCAGTGGTGTTATGCTTGAAAAAGTGCATTTATCTAAGACAAAACTGAGTTTCTGAAAAACATTTAATAAAAAAGACTAACTACAACTTCCAGTAGCCTTGACAAGATTTCGTACTTCACTTTTTATCATAACCAAGTGCATTAATAGCTTTTAAGGCAGGATGACATGAATGCTAGATATTTCAGCAGTGCATTAGAGATGGAGAAAACATAATTTTGTGGCTTTGTGTACATGCCTGGTGATCAAGAGAAAAAGCACTGTGGTTAAGACTGTTTGAAAAAATGGGGGCTTCCCCCCCACCCCCCCAGTCCAAACAAATTCATAAAGAAATTTTTGATTAAAGAGCTGAAATTAAATTAAATTTCCATTGCTCAACGGACATTTCTCACAATATTCTGAATATTTGGATAATTCAGTATTCCTGAACATATCTTTAAAGCCTTTGAAAACCAAGAAGTCAATTCAGAGGTAATTTGAGTTGGTTTGCATTTGTCACTACCACTTTCACCCCTTCACCATTTTTGCTTGCCTGATGAGACACCAAAAGCCTACCATGTGGACCAATATTCAGTAGTGCACTGCAAAAGTGAACCATTTTTGAATAACTCAGGTCCTGAAATACCACTTATTCTCTCCAGCTTATGAACATTGACAAGCAGAGCAACTGACCTTGAATAACTAGATCCAAATCCAAAAAGCCCAAGACAGTCACAACACATAAAAACAGTAAAGCAAGTAACAAAAATTAAAGAATTCCCTAAAATCATTTCCAAATGCAATCACTGTTCAAAATGTGTTAATGTCTTTTTTTAGGTGAATTTACCTAGTTCTAAGCAGCCACCCATGTCTTTTTGTTGTAACTGCACAGTACAATTGGACTGGTTGTCTAACACAGCTACAAGAAATAAAAATAGCTTCAAGTAAAATAATTTTTCCCAGCTGAGTCCCACATGAGCTCTGGCTGATCTCTCTTTCACTCAAGTTGAGATAGTAATTTTCATGCATGTTACATTTTTCATTCAGACGCAAGAGACTTGTTTAATGAGTTGCCTGAGGTGCAACATCTTTACTTTGAAGCAAATGAAGCCACTTTCTACAACAAGATGTAGGGTTGGTTTTGTGTGCGCGTATGTGTGTTTACTTTATTGCCATGACCGCACTGCTGTGTGTACTTATCCTACTACAAGCTACTATTCCAGGCTCTGCACCAACGTAAGAATTGGTGCAGGCCAGCAAGGGTGACTCACTCGCTGTGGAGGCTGAGAACATGGGAATGCGCCTGTCTTTCCCTACCATCCAGTTCAGGGAATTAGCAGAAATTCTAGGCTGAACATTGGGTCTCTTTATGCAGCACGTGACTGGTGTCTGGGAGTAGGGCAGCACAGCTGATCTTCCAAGCTGAGTTCAAGCAGGTTGTTTCTGGGAGCGTGAGCAAAGTGTGTGGACTTCCAGGGAAGGAAGTAGCTGCTTACTGGTGCAGTTTGCACCAGGGGTGAGTTATAGTAAATTATTTTGGCAGTTTGGCTGAACCAGAACAGAATGCCCTGCATATTCTTGAAGTGCTAACACCTATTCAGTTTCATGTTCTGCTTTTGTGCACTGGCTATGGGAAGAGGGAAAATTGCATGTGATTTTGACATTGAGCTCTGCCTAAAGGAGATGCATAAAGGAGGTGCATAAAGATTGCTGTGTTTTCATGAAGGTGCTCAAAGCAGATAAATGAGTGTGTTCTCCACTGTGACAGATCTGGTCTCAAACAAGGATAAAAGGAATTTGGTGGACATTCCCCTCGGGGAAGAGATTCAGCTTTACGGTGACATAATCATCAATCTCAGCCCACCAGTCACACCTGGTGAGTTGTTCAGAGAGACAACACAAAGGCATTTGCTGAACAGGACTAAACGTTGTTTACACTGTGAGAGTCTGAAGTGTCTAGCAATGTTGTATTTGCATATTCCAAACACCACCTCACCAGCAGCCAGGTACAGTGTATTATGTCTTCCTTTGTTTATAACAACATTCTAAACCACAGCTTTGGAGATTGCAGGCACCTTAGGAGACCTAAGATGTTTCTCCTTCCTTAATCTTGCTGAGGTATGCTAAGAATATTTTCACCTATGAGCAACTCCATCATACACAGGCCGAGCCATCAGAAAGTATTATTAAATGAACTTCATTCTTTTCTGTGGAACGCTTCACTTCAACCAGTTGAGTGCATTTTATTTCTATTATATTAGTATCTGCTGTAAAGAGTTATGTTAGAGTGATTTCATTTTTTCAACAAACCTACTCACCATCTGCATTTGGCAAAACTCGTTGACATCAGTCTTTGTTGCTTAGCAATAAACACTTGTGCTGACTCCAGTCACAAAGAGTGTTCATTACTTTGTCATTCAGACATTTTACACAGCCTCCATGGCCTCAGAAATCGTTTGTTTACACTGGCCTTGGGAGAGAGGTGGAAGAGCTGAAAACCAAATGTGTAGAATGAGAGGAAAGGCACACAGATCTTGAAGGCTGTTGGACACAAATAGTAAAGCAGCTGTGGTAGACCCACAGAACTGATAATGAATAGAAAAATACCAAAAAGGAATCAATACAATACTATTACTATAAAACATTAGAGCAATTATAGAGCTTGCCAAATATCAACAGTTTGAACGCTATTAAAGTGTTTTGTAATAGCATCAATTATCACATTCCATCAATATGTGCTATTCAAGATGTACTAATCAGCAAGAATATATATGATATTAAAATATTATTTGTGCTTATATTCTGTGTCTGTATGTGTAGAATACCTGGGTCGGGTACTCTAACTTGAACAAAATATCTAAAAAATTTGCATTTCTATAGAATTCCATGGTAATTGACTTGTTACTCATAACTCCAGAATTAGTTGGATTTGATAATAACTTTTATAGTTAGTATTAGCTCAGAATTGATCTGTGCTGAAACCTTTGAGGAAAGTTTTATTTATAGAAAGTTAGTAGAAGTAATGCTTAAAGCTGTACAATGGTAATTGCTTTACTCATTTAGCAGCGCCAGTGTCCCACTTCTGTTTAGATATCTAATTTTAAGACATTAACCTTTTGCACTAAGACTAAAAAAATTGAACTAGGAGGGTCCATAAAGGCCTAAGTAGAACTGAAAATTAAATGGGTCACTTGTCATAGAGCATGTTACATTTAATAGATGAACAAGCTGACAAATTAATATGACAATGAGTCATCTGAAAAGAGAAAACAGCAGGCTGTTGGAATGTCAGATGATTTCTAAAATGCATAGGTTTTGCTTTTATTTGTGGATACATTGTGCAAAATAAGTTGATCATTTTATATGGATAGCAGCAGAAATGCAGAAAAAAATCAAAGCATGTGATATCAAATCTGTTGTGGACAGGGTGTCCACTGCAAAATCTACGAGATACTTGACATATTTTTCAGGAAATAGCAAAGAAAACTTTCCAGAGGAGAACTTCATTCAATAATTTGGGACTCAAAACCTCTGTTTACTTTACAAGTGATGAGTTTGATTCTGTTATGCCAGTAGAAATTTTCACTTTCAGTCTTAATCAAAATAATAATAAAAGTATCCAACAACTGTGAACTGGGAATTTTGAGTTAGGCTGCTGGTGAAACTCATTGACTTTAACAGATACTCCAGTCATATCTAAGATTGTGCCTAAAATGCTGACCAGGCATGTTTAAAGACCACAGTTGCCATGGAACCCTCAAGACTAGAATGAGAGATTAGAATGTGAGCTTTGTAACAAAAGTCACACTCTTTCAAAATGTGCAGGAAGCTCAAAGTGCTCCTTCCGTGCCAGCCTGAAGTCAGGACATGAGCTCCCCCACCTGCAAGGGACAATGCTATGGTGTCAGCGGAGGCATGATCATATTGTCCAGACTCTGGCACAGAAACCCGGGATTTGAGTCTCAAATGGCTGGTCTGCTCACTAGGATTTTCTTTGGGAATTTGCGAGGCAGCATTGTGTTGCGTGGCCATGCTCAGCCTGCTGAAGGCAACCTTTATGGCTGTCTGAGTGGATGTTCAGTTCAGACACATGCAGCCATAAAGTGCAAACTTGAAAGTCTGACCCTCAGCCTTTTTGGAAATGTCTCCTATTAAATACAACATGCCGCTGAAAAAGAAAGCAAAACATAAAGGGACGTGTGCTGATCCAAGATAAAACTTTTCCTTCAGTATGAAGGATAAAAATGTAAAAGCAACTGGACAGAAGGGGAAAAAGCCCTACTCAAAAAGTCACATTCTGACAAGAAAATTATTTGAAAGATGAAAGATGGTACTCTGAGGAGTCAGAGCCTGAAAATAACAAAAACCTAAGGCTTCTCTTTTGGCAAGGCTGGTTTTCTTCAATACCCTAGAGCATCTGTAAAAGTTTTCTTACTGAAAATGCTGACTTTTCTAAAAATGCAGTCAATGGAGGAGGAATAGTGTATTCTCAGTGAATGATGGTAGGCTCTGTGCTCCTGACAAATTCAAATTCAACCTGAATGACCAATTGCCCTGATATAGGCTTGGAACAGCTCCATCTCTGCAGCACTGATTATATTGATAATTCCCTTCCCTTCTCTGCTCCTTTCTCTCTCTCTCTCTTTGTGTGCGTGTGTTTCTGGGATGTGTTTTTCTTTTTATTTCAAGCTACTTTTTCACTATTGTTGTGTGGTAAAGAAAGGCTTCAGCATCAATAGTAAACATTTTTTGAGGAAGAAATAACCCCCATGTCAAATTCTGAGTCCTGAATTGCTTAGACAGCTCTGAAATGATGCAGAAAAATATCATCCAACTAAGCCTGAGGTGGGGCAGAAGCCAATTATTTTTTTTTTTTTTGGTCTCTTGGTTCAATCCCCTGAGAAGGTTGAATGTGGATAATCTAATGCCATATTCTTGGATCTCAAAGCTGCAAATAAGCTTGATGAAGTGCTAGTGGGACCCAAGGCTGTGGTGACAGAGTTAGCACAGCCACATTTCAGCCACACAGGAGAATGGCAGGACAACGTTTCCAAGAGGAGGTTGGTCATCAGTGCAATTTGATTCTCTCCTTTCCCTGGTTCTCTGGCAAACACCAGCTGCAGCAGTGCCTCTCCCTTACCAGGGCTCCTTGGTGCAAACTCATGGCAGATTATAGGGAGAAGATTTCGTCCCCATGTTTCTTCTTTTGCCCATAAAATTGTTAATCAGCAGGTCTGCAGCTGAGCTTCTTGGGTAGGAAACACTACATTAGGGTTGTAAGGAGCTGTAGGGGATTCAAGTAATGACAAGAAAAAACTCATAAGAGTCATCTTTACATGCAAGTTATGCCATTGGGGAGCTGTGCCTATAGCTTTTATATATTCTTTCTAAAAGATAACTTATTCAGCAAATATTTTCAGTGCTCAGTGGAATGACTGGGAAACTGGGATATTGTATACTGCCATTAGTAAAAACACTAAGTCAGGCATCACAAAGATAAAATAAAAAGGGCTATAGGGGAAATAGAGCTGATTAGCTGTCATTCCTTGATTATGTCTTTTCCATTATGTATTTAAATTCATAATTTTTACAGTGTTTCACGTGGACAGGTGCAACAATAGAGCTGCAGAAAAAGAATTATGCTCCTGATGCCAGTAAAGCTCCAAATTCAACAGTTTCTTTCCTCCTTGAGGGATACTTTTTCCATACTTTTATCAACAAAGTGAATCAATGACTCACAGCTTGCCAATACAACTCACACTGCTTTTTCTCATTTCCCTAGAACCGAGACAGTCAGTATAAAAATAAATGTCTGTTCTCACCACTTCCTGTCCTGCTCTCCAAAAGAAGTGTTTCAGGGATTTAATTTCTCATCTTTGGCTTTCCCAACCTCTCTCTCATTATTGATGGGAGTGTCCCACAACAGGAAATGGCCCTGTCATGTAAGCTTCAATGTGTTAAGGACTTATTCTAGCTAAAATACAGGTACCAGAACTGTCTTCTAGTTTGTTCCTCTTCTTTTGTGCTAAATTGCAAATGTCATATGTGGTATAGAGCTTAGAATAAACTCAACCTTTTATGCCATTTAAATGCAACAAACTGCTTTTAACAGCCTGCTTTGCAAATGTATTTGAAATCCTATTAAATATTTGCCATGTGGCTCATGATGTGTCCATGCTTCAGGAAGAATTGGTACATGATGCATCTGCTGACTTTCAGAGATTAATATCTGCATTAGAAAAGCACTTGGGTGACAATCAAGAATGAGGCCGCACTAGTATCTGTGTATGTTCGTAGGTCCTGAGAAGAGAAATACCTTTGAGTTAATGGTTCACTGTCCCAAAATCTCAGTGGGTCAATGAAAAACCTTGTACACTGTTAGTGCTGGTACCAAGGACGTTCAAATCCAAAATATCTAATAGTACATTGAGCCACAATTAATCACCCAAACACTGAACACCATGTATCTGGATACATAGTGCATATGCATCCTGAACATGAAAAATATGGTCTAATTAGCTTCTTCTAATAGAGATATAAAAGATGCCAAAAAAGCACAATGATTGCATTTATTGTGTTAAATGTTATATAATTAGATAATCTCTGATTGTGAATGGCTTGGGGAAATTACTTGGGGCTAAGAAAGTCATAGATTCTGATTTCAGCAGAATCTAATTTTATTGGGAAATAGTTGTTACTTGACCTCTCTCCTCTGTACATTAGTCAATATAACTGGAAAACCCATTAAAAGCAAGGCTCTTTGGAATTGTTTGTTCAACTTGAAGATAAAAAATTCTGCTTAAACATATCCAAATGCTTTCCACTGTGAAAAGAGTCTCTCTTCTTTCTGGCAGCTCCTTAGTCATGAGATTAAAGCTGTGAAAAAAAAAAAAGTGTGACACCAATGCTTTTTTAAAAAATACCTATTAATAATTACAGTTTTAATGAATGGCATGCTGAACATTTAAAATCCAAATTCAGTGGAGCAGCACTAACAGTTTATTCCTCCCACCAGCACAATTATCAGGTCAAGGCTGCAGAGAGGGAGAAAGGTTTAATTTTTGGAAGTGAGTGGGAGCGAAGGTTGTGACTGTGTGGTCCTGCAATGCATGACACTCTTGAGTTTTCTCTGAGAGTGCAACTGAGGAAGACGACCTGTTTTGGATCATGGTCATGACAGTGATGAAAAGCAAAAGGAGCCCCTAAGAGAGAAGGGAAGGTAAATTTGACAGACACAGTGGGACGCCTTTGCCAGTTTCCTCACTGCCTGCCACAGCCAATGAGCATCATTTGGCCAACACGACAGAAACTTCCACGGCAGTATCTCACTTCAAGCCATTCATTACCAGTACAGCTGCTGGGGTTGGCTTTGCAAGGAGTAGAATGTTGAGTATGTCAGTTTTGACAGGATTTCACTGGAAGATTTCATTTTAACTTTGGATTGACTATGGTTGAGCTCCATGAATTTTTATGACAGTGTGTCTAAATCCACCTCTCCCTGTGCTGGCAGGAATGCCAGTGCTCCCTGCAAACCATCTCTTTGTGTTCTGCCTGCATTTTTGTCCTTCTTTTATCTGCCCATCCCTTGTGTTCATAACTGCTTACTCACTTTTGCATGTGAATATCTGTATCTTTCATTCAACTTTTTCTTACAATTTGCTTCTCTCAGAAGTCTCTACCTAGAAGACAGTAGGCTATTATCCCTTTTTTAGTTTTTTGCTTCCAAATTTTGCTTTGCTTTGATTTTACTAATACTATATGGAACCTGTAAAAATCAAAATGGAAATAAGCAAAAAAATAGGATTTTTAAAATCATGAGTACATTTTGATTTACAGGGTCAGACAAGTGATCTGAAGCTTTATTACACTTTCCAGCCAATGTCAGACAAATTGCTTAATGACTTGCTTCTAGGAATATACATTTTTTATTGCATTAATGGAGGATTTTCACCTTCTTGACTTAATGAATTAGCAGATATAGACACAAGTACATCTCAGTCTGAAGATAATCAAGTGTGTGGTGGGGTGAAATGTGCTTCCCTCCTGCTATGCTATACCTAGTGATGTTAAATCCTGAATTAAGATGCATGACTGCACAGTTCCTTTGCAGATAAGAATGGTTTCTTTCCTTGAATACTAAAATATTCCGTGGCATCAGGTAGAAAATTTGTGGTACAAAATATCTTGAGAAAATAATTGACTCCGTGAATTATTTATTGAATTTACTGAAAATATTGACCTAGATTTAATGTTTTCACATTCAGAACACGGAAAATGAGTTAAATTGGTGTGTGGAGTTAGCCTAGAGTGAGACTGTTGCAGCATGATTAATTTACAAGTGTGAGTTGTTACTCAAGAAAAGCCACTTAGCTATTAAGCTCTCTGCTTGGGTTAAGCTGACATTTTCTTCAAACTAAGACCGGTGGTCTGATACTGCCAACCATTAGTGAAAACAAGCTGTGAAAAAAGAAATTTGGAGTGATTATCACTACTCTTACACAAGGGTAAGGACTGCAGTTCTGGGCTTTCTAAGTCTTCACTTCTATTTTTTGGATCACCTTTGAACCTGATTTGATACGGCATCTTCATCAGTCTGGTGGCTTAACCACCACATCTAATCCACTTCTCTATTCAAATTGCAGAGGCTATTAGAAAGTCTAGTGCAGTGAAGTTTAAAGTACCTTAAATAAGTACTAGCCTGCTTCTCAGAAAAGTGGTTGTTAGACCTGNCAAAAAACCCATCAATTAGCAGAGAAAATTTAGAATAGAAAATTTTATTTCATGTTCAGAAGAAAAGGAATAGCTGGAGATGGACAGCAGTACAGTTAGGTAATACAAAAGGAAAGTGAAATAAAACTCACACATTAATATAGTTTTCTGTTCATTGTGTAGATTCATGTAGTTTCTTTTGACAGACTCCTTGTTTTAGTGGACATCAGATAGCCAAGCTCACATGATATCAAGCCTTTCTAAGAAGCAGAATGTATCAGACAAAGCTTTCAGACTGGATGTATACTGCACCTGCAGCCATCTGCTTATGTAGACATATCCTTTCTCACCAGAAAGCATTTTTTCTTGCTTGATTTACATGAACTGTGCAGGTTTTGGTTATGTACAGCAATCAGTGAGCCAGCCTCGCCACAGGCATGACTGTTGGCAAAAGTATCCAAGAAAAAAGCTACTTGCTAAAATCTGTCAGCAGGCTGAAGCTTTTAACAAATCCTATTTTGCAGAAATGTTCTTTGCAGGAAGAAGTTCACCAAAGGGGTCACGTTATTCTCAAGAAAAAGAAAAGTTATGTCAGCAGATGCTGGCTTACAGGGGAAGGGCTCCAAGGGGTGTTGGATTCAGAGTGTTGTGGTACTCATGAAAGGAATGGTGGAAGTGTTTAAGATGAAAGAGAAAACTAAAGGGAGATAGCACAAAATCTGTGGTATAAGTAGTAGGGACTTCCAAGATTTTAGAGGCATGGGAGGCCAAGCTTGGATACTTGCCAAAAAGGGGTCTGGTTGGGGCTCAGGCTGCACTACCACCGAATTTACACTCACTCTTTTAACTATTTGCAACACAGAAGTCATTAAGCAAACTATGGAAAACAACTTCCTATGTACTAGCAGCTTCAAAATGATGGTGATTTAAAGAGAAAGAGAGAATGGTGGAAAGGGTTATGTTTTATAACAGGATCATGGGAAAGAGAAAGGAAAAGGCATTTTAATCTTTGCTTCATAAATAAGAGACCAGTAGTGGGAAGTAGGATTAAGAAATCCCACAGGATCCCCTACTTTTGACAGGAGTAACCCAAGGACTCATGTGCAGCACCATTAACTCCTAAAAAAGCATGTCTTTTTTTGGTGCAATGACAACAGGAGATTCAGGGAGCCCTTCAGTTTGCAGATGAAGACAACCCATCCCAGACATTTTCTTATGGGTATTATGATTTCAGATACAGATGTCTGAGCTCTCTTCAGAGTCAGTAGGGAGAGTCCAGGGAGGGAGACTCTACCTCAGCCTGAGTGGAGTCACTTACTAGACCAGTTGGTTTTCTAGGAGACAGGTTTTGTGTGGGACACTGGACACCTAGTTTGCTTGTAGATCCAAATTAAGAATCCGAATGATTCTTAATGTAAAAAATGCATTATCAAGTTAGACTTAAGATATCTATTTCTTGGGGGATGTTGAAATCTGTTAGAATGTTTATAATACTTATCAAATGTAGAAAAGCAAGAGCTACAGTAGTCTCCAAGTTCTTTTACGGGTGCTTTCTTTGCACAATGCTGCCCTGCACCAGCAACACATGTATTTTGTATCTGAACTTTTCTGAACTGGACCTACTGTGTATAGGTCTCCCCCAGAGACAAGAGTACCGACCTCTGCTGAGGATTTGCAGACCCTCCACCCTTTACCACTTTTTCTGAACCTATTACAAGCTGAACACACTCATCAAGACAGCCGCTGAAAGCTGGGCTCTTGGTCCTTGTAATCTCCAAGAGCTGAAAAAAGTAGTACCAGAGATAAACCTTCTGGGTCCTTTCAGTGTGCAAGATTCTCTTTTTCTTGCATTGTATGTAAGGCAGTCAGCCTGAGAGGATCCTCACAAATTGAAGGTAACATCTTGCTCACACTGGTAGTTCCCAATACTCAGTGTCTTCTGTTACCACAGAGCTGCTGATGTATCAGCCAGGATGCAACACTTTTAAAATTTCAGGAATGGACAAGGAACCAACAACTGAGCATCAGGCACTGAATATCTTTTAGAAAGTGCATCCTTTTTAGTTCACAGGTGGTGTGAGGAGGAACAATTGACTCAAAAATTACAGCAGTTCTGCAATTTCTTCAAATTGACATAAATCAAGGAAGAACTGCTTAGAATAACCAACTCCTTACTTCAGGACATGATCAGAACTAGAAAATTATATTGAAGCTGGGAAGATAAAGAGATGTTTAGATATGCTGAGATCACAGTTTTCAGCTGTAAGCACAGGAGTGCACATTTTAACAATGGAGCAGATGCTTCCAATTATCTGCTATAAGGAGAAGGGACACTTGAAAATCTATCTGGTATTAGGTGGCTGTCAGAAGACTCTTGGATAAGAAGAAAAGGATCCAAAGTGCAGCAAAATAATTTTGCTTTCATAAGACATTAATTTTAAGACTGCCCTACAAGCTAAAAAACTTGTGTATTTTAATGATTGAAAGCAAAACAATCAAACTGGAAATCTTAATGTAGAGTGCTTTTCCTATTTTAAACCATGACAAACTTTACTCATGAAATATTTCCTTTGATGTTCTACAATGTTATTCAAATTTAAATAGATTTACATGTTTAACTGTGCCTACTGCTTGCTCATGTAGTGCTTATACATGAACTGAAAATAAGATTCCTATAGAAAGGGACAGCTTGTAAAATACAGTACTGTACCATATAGAAGAGAATAAACTGTACAACAGAGAAGAAATATAAATGTAGCCCTTTTATTCACTCTTTTGCAATTACTGCATACCACATCCTGGGGCATGGTTTTGATTTGCTATGTGCATGGCAGGGTGATATTCAGGAAGGCTGAATTACCTGCCCAAACCATGCATGTGCTGACAGGCAAATAATTAATGTCTTGTCATTTGTCCCCTGATCTGTACTAACTCAGGCTCTGCGCTCTCTGCTGAAGGCATGTCTGTTTTTATCTCCTGAGCCTAATGAAGGAGACAAGAACCACAGACAATCCTTCTCTCCAGTGTGTCAAGCCTGTGTTCCACACACACCTTCACACTTCCCCACCACTCTGATAGTTGGGCTATCACAGTCTTATCCACATGGCCCACAGATGAGAGAGGTGCTGGCAGAAGACACAGTGGTAATTGCAGATATGCAATGAGCCAACACCAAGCTCAGGATCTCTCCACATTCACCCGTGCAGCCAAGTGCTTTGACCATATCGACAGCATGTGCCAAATGGTCCATCAAAGAATCCAGAGTTGTGAGATTTGTGCTTCTAGCCTTGTTTCTTTTATGCATCCATCTTGGCTGTATAGAAAAATATTTCAACTTGCCTCCACAGAAAGTGTGAGAAAAATACCTAATAGAGAAATTTTATAGTAAAAATTATGAACTTATTGACAATTGAGATAATATTTTGCTAATGAAATAAATATACCTTTTTAGAAGGTCTTCCCTCACTCCACTGCTTTTAAATGTGATTGCTAATTTATATGCAGGACTTGCACACAGCAGAGCTTATCCACACTTCAGATGCAGCTTAAAAATCCTGCAGAAAAGTGCTCTTTTCTTGGCAGCTTGTGCAAAACCTCAAAAACAAATAACTGAAATTAATTCGAAAATCATTATTTTGGGACTTTATGTACTCAGTACTACCACCTAAAATTGTGTCTACAAAAAGGAGTGTTGAAATTGATTTAAGGTAATACATTCTTCATTCAGCAAACTTCCTAACGATTACTTTGGGTCAGATAATTGTTCTTACTCTTGGTGTTCTGCTAAGTTCCCCAGATGATTTGACATTGGCCTTTCCTGGCTAATTTGTGGTGCTCTGAAGAAAGAGTGGATAATGAATTCTACATTGCAATTAGATGCCTCATTTCATTCTTCCTCAAGAACCACAGGAAGCTGCTTGGCAGTGATAGCAAGTTAAAGAAATTGTGAGCAGCTGGTGGTAACCTCTTCCTCCAAACACTGATCCACTCTGGGCAAGCCAAGGAAAGGTAACTGCTTGCTTATTTGGATGCACGGACAGAAGTCTTGGAGGTTATGATTAATACTTCACTGCTTGGTATCAAAGTCATTTTGTAAAGAAAGTGAGTCCAAGTCAGTAGACTGGGTACACCATGGGTAAGTAAGGTCTTATGCCCTCATTTATATGCCTGGGAAAAAAGACAAGGAGTTCAAGGAAGGAAATTCAAAAGGGTGTGATTATAAATGTTTAAGGCTTCCTGAAAATTTTTGGATTAGGTTTTGCAAACATATCCTGGTGTTTGAAGTTTGTTGAAGGAAACAAAGTTCAAGAATGACTGCTGCAGAAGGCTAGTCATGCATGGCCTGCTCAAAGCCCTGCCAGAACTCTGCCCTGGCTTTGTGGGCTTTATACAGCAGTCTCTTCTGCCTCAGCAATATATACGCATTAATTTTTTTCTCTTAATTATTGTATCTCAAGAAGTTAAAAATAAAAAATAAAAAGTGAAAATGGAGACAAAACTGATAATATAATCAATGATATTATTTTAAATTAACTTTCAATTAAAACTTAATTATGTTGTGGTATAATACCAAGAGTACAAGGGGAGCTTGGAGTTGAATGTATAGGCCTTTAATTGCCTTTTAGACATCCTGGAGTATCTGAGATACCTGCACATAATTTACCAGATAATATAGAACCTATGTGAAACTTCCATCTTTCTGGAACAAGGAAGTAGGAAGAATATCTTAAAATTATGCTAAATATAATTTTGACTAGTAAATTTCACCCCTTTTGTCTAGGATTACATGTGAAAGTCAGCTACAGATAAAGCTCTTCTGTGTATCTGTTCTTGTCTGAGTTCTACCATACAAAACTGCTAAGTAGCATCACTGATATATGTTAGTAAAACAGTGGAAACAGAAGTATCTTTTTTTTTTTTTTCATTTTCTGTATCAGCAGGAGGTACATTATCTTCTGAAATTCTGCATAGGTGTATTGTATACTTAATATTCTTTAATGACAATTCTCTACATTAAATAGATTGGTTCACTATATAAGTAAATGTAATTTTAATCAGCTGGATATCAACCACATCTTCTGTCATGTGACAGAAAAAATGAAAAGGCTATGGAGGATCCAGATGGGACTTATCAACCAAAACGCCAGTTATGTGGAGACTGTAACTGTCATATTTTTCCAGGACAAGACCACAATAAATCAGAAGAAAAAAGTAACAGTAGTGATATGGTATAGGATACTATAGGATATGATATGATATTATTGATATATGATTGATCTGCATGTTCATGAAGCACTCCATATTTTTTAGCCTGAAGAGGAGAAGACTTAGATCTTATCAATGTATACAAGTATTTGAAGTGCCAAGAGGATGTAGCCAGACTATGCTCAGTGGTTCCAGCAATAAGAGTGAGAAACTATGGGCAGAAACTGGAATATGGGGACTTCCACATAAACATGTGGAAAACCTTTACTAGGTGGGTGACTGAGCATTGGAATGGGTTACTCAGAGAAGTTGTAGGGTCTCTTTCTCCCGAGACATTCAAAAACCATCTGGACACAATTCTGAGTAAGGTGCTCTGGGGGATGCTGCTTGAGCAGGGATCTTGCACCAGGTGACCTCCAGTAGTCTTTCCAACCTCATGAATCCTGTGATTCAGTGTGTGATATACATTTGGCATTCATTTTACACAGCTAACTATGTTTCTGTGCTTTCTTTGAAATTATGTGCTGAGTATGTCCCAGGTAGAGGGATATGGGAAAGAGCACATTACAGTATATTTGCATATTTTGAAGAACTTCAGCATTTCAGAAGCCATTTTAATCTAATGGAGGTGTTTCACTGTGGATTAATGCTTGCATCAAATATGTATCAATCATACTGGTAAGAGAAAAATTATTTTCCTACAAATTTTGCCACAATGAAGACGTCATAAATCCATATCAAAGCTAAGAAATAAATATCTGAATTCACATAGGTTTGAGAAGCCAGAAGTAACAGAAAAATAAAATTTAGCAACTGATCATATTCCTCCTGACTCAAGTGCAAGTGAAACAGTACAAGTTGACAGGCAACCAATTTTTGAACAAGATAACCTTGTTGTTAAAGGAAAGGAAGTGTTGAGATCAATTTTCCAACTTCCTGGTTTGACTTCTAAGTACGACTAAAACTAAAATACTTTCTTAACCAAATGTTCATATTCAAGTAGATAGATCACTTCTATCACACAGAAGTCAGGATAAGCAACAGTAAATACTCTTAAGCAGAGGCCTGGGGTCTATTGTCACAGAGAGATCATAGCATAGCTTCCTACATAAAGTTTCAAACTCCATAGAAATCAAAGATATGTACACATTACTATCCCAATTTTGGATTTAAAAGTTTATTTTTAATCAAAAGTGTTTTTCTAAAACCATATGAAAACCCCCCTGATTTCTGACAATTCCTATAGGACCAAGATGTATTTTGGGTAAGACATTATGAAACTAAGAGCAGTAAGAGCACATCAAGAGAAAAACTGAAGGCTAAAATACTGAGATCGTAGCAGCCATTTGTATTGATATTCTTAGTCTGCACACATCTTCAGTGTGCAGACCCCTGTGTGAAGCATCTGGCCATCCCAAAGTCTCCCTGGGTAGTTCTTGCTGCAGAATTGATCAAACTATACAACATAAGATACAAGATACTTGGAAGTAGTCAGTAGAGAGTGATCCTTCAGCTGTTGATACGATTGTGTGGGGCAATCTTATGCAGATAGAATATCTAACATATGCTTGTTATTTAGCTTAAGGTACTCAGAGATGGATCATGCCCACGCTGGAGCAGTCCCTCAGGACTGTGGTTCAGCTGACTATAACAACTGAACAGACCAGCACTTTGGGGAGTGTCTCCTGATCCCCTTGAAGGTGTTCCTGGAAGGACCCTTGCCACAGAGATTCTTATTTCCACCCAGACTGCCACCAGCCTGCTTATTTATGACATTTGGTTTTCCCACTCTATGCCAAAATCCATCTGTGTCTGTGCTTTTCTGCACTTCTTCTCCAACAGCAGGCCAAAGTCAGTCTAGGCCTAGATTGTGTGAAATATCAGCTAAATGTGAACAGGCTGGCTCAGCCTGGGAGAGTGCAGTTGTGTTAATAAGATGCTTTCCATGGGCTTATGGTATTGCTCAGACAGGAGAGCAGACCTGGGGGAGTACTATGCTAACACAATTAAAGCACTTCTAACATCTGTGCTGGCTGCTTAGAGGTAGCCTGAGAATTTTTTTCAGTACAGTTATTCTTTCTGAGACATTAGACAAGTAGGGCTACATTTTCTTGATTTGCAGGAATTTTTCCTTTCTTTTTGCCCATAGATTTTTACTGCTTTGGCTTCAAAGGAGCAGGACTACAAGGGCAAAAGATGAGAGCAGATTTAGTCTACCTAAATTAACTTTATTCCTTTTCTTCCCTAAAAAGGCAATTAATATATTCCTAACACCATCTCAATAACATCAAATTATTTATCTTGACAAATCCTTCTTTACATAAAAGCATAAATATAGAAAGGTTTATCAAATTTGGTTAAAATAAACCCTTATATTTCAGTTATTTTTATTGATGTATTTATTCTAATTTTATATCTTTAAGTCCATATTACTTGTGGCAGTATCTTGCCAAAGAAAGCAGGCCAAGACCTCTGTGTTTAAAGAAAGTAATCTTAGTTAATTTAGTGCAGTGATAGGCTTGGATAAAGACTGTTTATTCTTTTGAGCCAACTTCTTCCACTAAATTTAAGACTCCAGAGTGCTATGATAAGGATTGGTTGTAAGGACCACTGTGAATATCTTTCTGTGATATTATCATTAATGTCAGTGTTGTCTTTAATTCCAATGTAAGCTTGCAATGAGTGAGAAGGGACAATCTTATATGTTTTGTATATAAAAAGTTTTGAAACCCTAACCTTGGTTGGAACCCCAAGATAAAATTGGAATAGCATAAAAACAAATATGGATTATAGAAAGTACAGCAGCAATTAGGATGAATCACTGTGCCATACATTAGATCTCTGAGAAAGTGTAATATCCCCACCTCTGTTGCAGCATCGTTTTTCAGTTATTTTACCTACCTTATGCTATTTATTGAATACCCTTCTTTAACAAAGGGGAGAAAAGTTCCATATGGTATGACTATATTCTAAGTGATCTTCAGTTCCACTACAGTGCTTTCTCATATAAGAAAGTAATTTCTGGTCTGGATTCATAAAAGAACAAAATAGCCTGCCTATTTTCTATCTTCAGCAGATTTTCTAAAAATAGCCTTGAGTTACTCAGGTCAGAGTCACTAACCTGCCCTTTCTCACTAAATAAAGAGCATGAAACAAAAGGCAGTGCCAACAGACTCTCACCTCTGACCAATTTTGCTGTCCAAAAAAACTTTGGTAGCAAGTTGCTGTATCAAACTGGAAAGATAAGACTGAAAAGGAAAATAGAAATTGTGGTGAAAGATACTGAAAGGTGAGTTCCTACCCTTGAGAACAGAAGTATCTTGGAAAAGCCTGGCAGTGGGGGATCTTTTCTTAACTAATTTAGACTTATGCAATTGCTATGCAAAAGGAAAAGGCTCAAAAGTTTTCCAATAAAAAGGTACCAAAAACCAAGGGCAGCCAATGGGTTCATGAATCAGAAACTTTACAGCAAATTTGACTCTGAGAAGATGGGTGCTGAGTAGCTTCATTTTTCCATGGCTCTGGGGAGCTCCCAGCTCCTTATAAGAGCAGGATGCATACATAGAGGGAGAATTGGGTGGAGCTCACTTTATCCAGGATTGTTAAGATTTTCCAGGTGTGTGTAGACCCCTGATAGTGTACAGACTGGAACTGTGTGTATTTTCTTATCCTGAGGTCAATATTCTTTCAGAAACTTGCAACGTTCTCCAACAATATCAGAGGAGGTAGAGGATAAGAGAGTGACATGGTCTGGTTTCACCCCTGCCCAGAGACCCAGATGTATTAGACAGGAGAAGCAACAGAGGAGAAGCAGCTGTGGGCATCAGCCTCTGCCAGCCCAGGCAGCCATCCTGAGCCTCCCATGTCACCTGTGCCTCCTGTGGCACCCACCACCAGCATTCTGCCTGCAGTGACCCAGCCATGGCATCCAAAGGGTCAGTGTCTGGAATTAGTGCTGCATCACTGTGACATGGCTATTATTTTTCACTGTTCAAGAGAGAAAAAAAAAAAAAAAGAAAGAAAAATCATTATAGTAAAATCTGGACAACTAATAATGCTAGGGAGGAAAATCAAGTAGCTGTATCAGAAAAGCAAAGGACAGCAGCTCAACAAAGGTAGAAAGAGAATTAAAAGAAGCAGGTCCTACCTACTGTTCACTTTTGAAGATTTATAGGGCAGTTGCTGCTGAGATTTGTAGGTTTGAAACTAAATGTTGGAAGAATGATGCTCGTCAAGTTGACTGAGGGTAGTATTTTAGGGTTTTCAAATTAAAGCGTGTCCAACACCAAACCTGCATCTATGAGACGATGATACTGCTGAGGAGGTTTCATCCTGCAATTTCATTTCTTTCCCAGGAGCAAACCAAAGATTTTGACAGACTCACCTTTTTAGGCATCACTACATACTTCAACAACTTGTAGGTAGACACTACAAGTTAGTAGTACTTAGCTTCCATCTCCTTGATTCACTTCAGGACATTACATTATCTTTAATTGACAGGACAAGAGGCAATGGGTGCAAACTGCAATAGGATGTTTCATCTGAAAAAAGGAAACCCTTTTGCACTGTGAGAATGAGTGATCCCTGGCACAAGTTGCCCAGAGAGGTTTTAGAGTCTCCATCCTTGGAGATCTTCAAAAGCCATCAGGTCATGGTACTGGGCAACTTGCTTTAAGTCAACCTGGTTGAGAAGGGGGTTGGACCTGATAAACTCCAGAGATCCCTTCCAACCTCAGCAGTTTAATAATTCTATGGTCTTTGGTCCATGAAAACAATTTCTTTCCCCATATGTAATTCCTCCTTAATTATTTTAGCTTGACAACTGTTTAAGTAAAATTGGGAGCAAGGAAAACTGATTATGTACAGAAGTGAGATGGCCTTTAAGTAATCAAGTTCAACTGCAAATTATAATAAACTTTCGGTGAAATATGACATCCTTTGAAGTTGAAAGGCTTCAACTTCTGTGTTTGCCAACTGTACCTACTGCTGACATTCAGCGACAGGCAAGCAGGGAAGTGGTTGAAAATTACAGGATCCTGTTGGTTAGAGATAGGGTAGAGAAATATTTAAAACACACTGCCAGACACCCTTAAGGACACAGTGTCCAGTTGCTCTGTTGGTGTGTAGAATATTTCTAATTGGTCTCTATGTCCTTCCCTGCTGTGTTTAACATTGACCTGTGAGCAGACACTGTAGGCAAGGTTATCCCAGATTCTACTTTCACCACTGTTTTGTATCCTTTGCTTCTTTGATGCCTTGTCTCACCATGCCAAACAATTGCTGGGCTTCTAGGTGTTCCAGGCATTTTGGCTGCTATTGACTGGACTGTGCTTTGTACATTCTACACTAGACAAGGAAAAATAAAAAAAAAATAAGAAAATCACTTTTTGCTGTTGGCTATCATGTAATGGTTTCACAGTAGATCCCGAGTGCTCATGAGATGAGGTGAAGAAGTGTGGTCCTTCCTTCCAATGGCTGCGATGGATTCATGATGATCACTACCTTGTCAGCCCATTGTCAGCAGCAACATAAAATAATCAGGTGTGTTGTCTCCCAGCAGACATCACACACTTTCATTTCCTGTTTTAGTCAGGTTTTGTTAGTTTGTTTTTGTCAGGATGGGTTAGGAAAACTTTAAAAAAACCCCCAAACAACCAAAAATAGAAATAAGAGAGCAAGCACCACCCAGTGCATTACTGCCATTTCTTAGTTGCTTCAGTTGTGGAAACTTTATCTGTTGCTGCCATATGCAAACAGTCCCTGGGAATGTGGTTACTGCTCAGGAAGCAAGGGTTTTGTAAAAATAGTCACAGTAGTAATAAAATATGGTAGATGTTTTCAAAGGTGCAGAGAAATTTGTTTCTGCTAGCCAGAGAAACTTATGGTCCTATAGAGTTGATGACTGCAGAGCTATTCTGATTTGAGAGAGTTTTAAAACTTATCAGTGTACAAAACATAAAAACTTTCCAGAAGGGCGAGCGTGGGACAGGATATAAACAAGAACAAAACACAACAGAAACGACAGAAACCTACTGAACAAAGCATTGATCTGTTTATTTTTGCTTTAATTGGATTCTCATTTTCCTTCCGATCTATGGATTATCTGGGTGTTGGGATAGTTTGAAAGGACTGGTATGGTTATGTCACAAAAGGCTGTGACCTTTTTCAGTTCTTCCTCCTTTCACTCTTCAGTTACTTGTCTTCTTTCCAAAGGAAATGGAAGAGAAATGGGCCTATCAAGATTTAATGATGCAGCAAACAATAAGGAAAACATGTTTTAATGTGATAATCTTTGTATTTTACACGGGAAATACAAAAAGGCAAAAGGGATTTAAAAGATCACCTTTAAGGCATCCAGTTCTAGGGTTTCAATAAACACACTGAAAAACAAGCTCTTTGATTATTTTTCTAGCTCCCAGAGAAGCAGCAGTAAAATCAAGAGTACCATTATAAGATGTGAGTAAGAAGCAGCACCCAAGGAAATGAAAAAAATATTAGAATTGTTATTATCTATGCTTACAATAGAAGTATTGCATAGTAGATAAGAACACTAGAAGGATGATTTTTTCATATCTTGCATTATATCTTTCTGAACAAAACCCCTCTGTAGACAACAGAAGCTGCTTCTAATAACAAGAATGTTGGCTGAAATGAAATTCTTGACATACCAATCATTCTCTGTAGCAAAGCCATTTTTCATATAAAACATGCTTTGGAGTAGCCTTTAATGAAGGTCTCAAACTAACTCATGTAGCTTATTTTCTCTGGGATGGGAGTATTAAAATAAATTTAATAGAAAATCGACCACAGAGACACCACAAATATGCCCTGCCAAATCAGATTATGTCTTTTTAAAGGACAAAAGGGTACACTCTTCCTTCAAACATATTCAAACACACATTTTTTTCGCTAAAATGGATTATGGTTTTGATTAAAATTAATTGTCCACTGTGAAAACTCCTCCCAATGCACCACAATCAAGGAGAAAGCTTCCAAAGTAAACAGGCTTCAGACCAAATGCTTTGAAAGGAGAAACTTTTTTCTGCTATAGCTACAGCTTCTCTTTCACTCTACAGGAATGCTTAAAGCTAATGAAACATAGTTGAGTAACTCCTTACATAATCTGTTATGGGGTTCTCTGAATTTGTTTGGTATTATAACTTAATGGGAAATCTAAAGTGAAAATTTAGGTGTGAATTTTCTAAGGTCTTCATTTTAGCAATGCTAAAAGTGAATTTGGTGCGGAAGGAAGGAAGGAAGGAAGGAAGGAAGGAAGGAAGGAAGGAAGGAAGGAAG
>VWZN01019123.1:6885-42075 GCA_013396955.1 Regulus satrapa | reverse complement strand
GGAAGGAAGGAAGGAAGGAAGGAAGGCGCGGAAGGCGCGGAAGGAAGGAAGGAAGGAAGGAAGGAAGGAAGGAAGATCCTGTTTTGATTTCTACATGGATAAGTAGAATGCCATATTATATCTCAGACAGCTCCTAAAAAATTCACAAGAAAAAGTTTACCAGTATATTCACCAATATAGCCACCATGGAACAAACAAGCTGACAGAGTGATCTTTAAGTTCAGTTTTATTTTCTCTCAGTGGGTGCTTCAGAAAACATTTGAAAACAGGAGAAGGAAAGTAGAAAATATAAGTGGAAGGCTTTTTGACTTTCCAGTTACCTCAGTGGTTTACAAAGAGACAGAAATTAATTCAATTTACCACGTATTAAAAACTAAATCAGATTTTCTATGTTGCTTGAAAAAGAAAGATTTTAGCTTGTAAACTATAGCTTTATTGAGCCATGTGTGTCTCAGAAAAAGAATACTTCTGTGTTGCCTTTCTAGACACTCCAGCATTCCTCTGGAGGGAGAGAAATCAGCAAAGGCATAAAGAAATCTGCCCTATAGCTCGAGGCTGTAAGGGGCACCAGGAGACAGCTCTGACAGGCAGTGCAGTGCACGCAAGAGTAGCTGCAGCCTCCTGACTCCACAGCATTCAGAATGCTGTATTTGTCTCATAAAGCAATATTTAATGTGATCTTTACCTGGCCTGTGTTAAATAATAAAACCACCATTAAGACAAAGTAGCATTTCTTTCAAAGACAGGGAACTTATGCCAGTTTTGATGGTCATGTCTAACTAGTAAATTGGGGTATATAGGAAGGGCAGCAGAAAAGGGTGGCAAAAGAAGCAGAGGTTTATGCAACATAAATCCATACGGAACCAAAAAATTCTAAGCAATTTAAAAGGGAAAATTGCTTTGTGTCACATTGCACTTACATTTTATGCTGGAAAATAAAACAGGTCTCTGAAAAGCAACAGTTGGCTGTAGCAGCAAGTTCTTCCTGAGCTGAGGAAAAGAGCCAGATGTCTTATAGTTGGGCAAGCAGCTGCTCTCCAGATATTTGATTGCTATTTTATATCCAATATCTAGCTCAAATGTGCCACACAGCTATAATTTATTTATATCACATGGCTCATACTTACAGGTTAGACTCTGACTTATAAGGTATTGTTACAAGTTTGTGTTCGAGTCTTCTTCACCTGCCCTGTTTTACATTCCATCTGTCGTCCTAAACCAGTGAACAAAACAATTATGTTTGCCTGATCTATAAAATGTGTAACTAAAGTTCTTATTAATATTTAACATATTAGTTCTTATTAGATCTGGCTATTTGCCACCTGTTTCAAAATTTAAAAAAAAAAAATTCTCAGTGTAGCTTTTTCCTCCAGCAAGTTAGTTCAGATCCATACACAATATCCATTAATTAACTATTATTCTAGATTGAAAAATGTGCAGAAAGACATCGGATAAAGAATAAAAGTGGAAGATTCAAGCCTCTTGCACAAATTCATATGTTGGCCCTAGGTAGCCGGTTTATTATATGGACTTCATCTCAGAGGACCAGCCTGGCAGGTTGCAGACTTTTGGAGGTCATGAAGGTTTTGGTGGATGTGTTGTTTTTGAACACCAGCTGAAGCAATAAATAAATTTTCACAGTTATGAAATATGTGTAGATTTCCTCAAAGCCTTTCATAAAGTAGCTAAATGTTTCTGATTCTCCTTCTAGAAGAAAACATCAAAATCAGGAATAAAAATTGTATTAAAATATCTGCTTCCTTTGGAAATTCTGGTTTATAAATGTCTTTCAGATATACTAACAGTGCAATTTAACAGTACCTTAAATTTCAGGATCACATGACACCAATTCATGATAGCACTTGTTCTCATCTGCCCACCAATCTGTCATCTCTGATTAATTTAACATCCCAACCTCTTAAGCAACTTCCAAATGTTTCCATATTTAAAATGATAATAATAAGAAAAATTTAAAGGAGTAGTCTGCTAGAAAATATGTTTCTCCATTTTCTTATCAAATATATGTTTTTTCCCAAAGACACCATGTTGTCTTGAGGACTTGAAATTGAGGATTTATGTGATTTATTAATGTTAAATCCATTTTTAAGGCCCTATTTTTTTAGCACTTAGAAGTTAAATCCATTTCTGACTTTTAAGGTTGGGGGTGGATAAGGTAATGCATTATACAGTGACTTGGTCACATAGCAGAAGTGCTGTCTCCCATTATAGCACTTTCATATTTCCCCTTTAGAGATGGACTTGTTTAGCTGTGCTGCCAACGCAACTATCTTTTTGAGAGAAAGAAAATAAATCAAAAATTATTCCAATGTAAGTAATAAATGCATTCAAGGCTTTCCTGAAACGTTGTAGTTCACAAACAGAACCTGGTGTGGAACAGTAACACTACAGATATCAGCAATACTCTGAAAGCTGATCTCACTTCTGTTACTATGATATAGGTGAGGAATGGTAGCGGCAGCATTGTTCAAAATTTCTCGTATTTTTAGAGTGTATCTATCTGATGAAAGGCTTTGCTGGAGTTTGGAGCAGTCTGCCCCAGTGGCAGCTCAGCTATCTGTTACTGAATTGCACTATTTTTAAATTTCCCACAATCTCCCTGAAAATAACATTCAGCCATGGTGGCATTTTTGGGATTGGAATGCCTGAAATTGACTTTGAACCAAAATCTTCTTCCAGAAACTACTTAATAGGCAGGTCTGGAAAATTAATATTGCTATGGAAGGTGATGGTAAACAACTACTCAAGGACAAACCTTAAAGAGAAAAAAAAAGAAGAATATATTCCTTACGAAAAGTTTTAAGTTGTTCTGTTATTATGTACTGATAATTATGTTCTGATAAATTATGCACTTTTTTTAAAAAAAGGCCATTTGCTTTTCAGCAAATCTGAGTCCAGTTCTAAGGCCCTCTTTGTAATACACAATAGTGTCAGTGCTACTCAGTAGGACCATTACAGGACGCTGCCACTTCAAGGCAGGAGCAAGCTACTGCATAAATATTGGAATAGCATGTTTTTCAAAGGATTGACAGTTCTAAATTTCAGGACTTATTAGATCAGAAAAGGACATAGTGCAGAGGTTGCTCATGAGGATATCTACAGTCTGAGAAATCACAGGACCTCCAATGCCCAATACCAAACTGCAAGGGAAGTGGGGTCAAACCAGGGCAGGCATAGAGCCCAGGGAAACTGATTTATTCCAAGATTCCCACCGTGATGCAAATGGTAAGTGGTTCTTTAGAGATGCATGTTTTATGAACTCATGCTCATCTCATAATTTTCTATGAGCTTCTTAGTCCTTTCCTGAAAAAACACGCAGCAACCACATGTGGACTCTTGGATAGATAACTATTGTTGTCCAAGTACAGATCCACCAACCTTTTCCTATTGCATTTCCTCCTGATTTGCCTCATATCTCTTCTCTAAATTGTCATGGGTGTTTTGAGTTTTAATATGCTATCTGCATTTCCTCCTAACTAGGTATCATTTGCAAATATATGACACCCTCATTTTTCTATCAGCCAAGTCATTGAAGAAAATATCAACTAATTCTGGAACATGCACAGATTATTCCTGAAAACTCCCCACTCAATATATATTGCCATAGTTTGATTTCTTTCCTTTGCAGCCTTTTCATCCAGACCATATGTTCCAAGCTTACTTACAAGAATGTTCTAGGAGGCAGTGGCCATAGACTCACTAAAATCAAGATGTGGTATCCACTGGTTTTCTGAAGCCATGTGAAGCATTATCCTACAACAGATTGAAATTATTTTGGCTTGATGTAGATTTTATTGACCAGTCCTTTCTCTTTATGCACTATTTTCTAAATGTGCATTATCAGTATGCTATTTTTTGCATTATTTCTATAGGAATTGAAAACTCCTTGTGTTATAATTTTAACCTCACTTTTCTATTTCTTTTTAAATATAGTTACCTTTTTCTTCTGGATTTTCAGAATATCAGTTTGGACTAGTTGATCACAAAATAGCTCATTTGCTTACATAACTTCAAGAATTTTCTTTCCCATTTTAAGTTCTTGCCCTTTTTGTCATGATATGTCTGCTTACAACTGACCTTTTGAGTGAAATAAAGAAGGAACTGGATCTATCAGCATTTCAGGCATTGTTTGCAAACATCCTTCACTCTGCAGAGAAGGAGGCTAAGTCTTTTCAGCATGGTGCCCCAACATGCTGAGAAGTAGGCATCGCCTGTGCTCCACATGGTTTCACTCTCTGCTTTTGATTTTCTCTCTTTGGTCTCACATGTTCATCCATTCATCTTTCTTTAAATTATTTTCTTTGGTGAGTGATCTACAGCTCCTTCCCTTCCTCCGCACTGTCATAACTTGCAATTTTGCATAGTTTTCTTTTGCATAGTTTTGCATAAACTTGCATTTAACATAGTTCCTTTAAAGATCTGCCTACTGCACGTAACTCTCTCTCAGAATTGTCTCCCACAGGATCTCACTTACTAGTTCTCTGAGTTCCTATAATCTGCTCTGCTGAAGCACATTGCATCTCTTCCTGTTTGTCATGAATTCTGCTGCTTCATCGTTGCTCAAGAAGTGCCCAAATTGCTTTTAATACTTTTTCCTTTAGGTTCTACCAAATTAGGAGATCGTATTTGTAAAATGTCATCTCTCTTTGCATTTTTCAGCTTCTACACAGAAAATTTCCACTAAAACTTTTCAAAAATTAGCCAACTGCCTGAGGGCAGCTGTATTCCTTACCCAGATTTTTGTTTTGTGCAGATATTTGAAATCAAAGTATGCTGATGGCACTGAGTGCTGGAGTTTGGATAATTCTGCTTACAAAAGGCTCATTATGTGATTTTCTTGATAGCTTTCCAACTATTGACTCCCATCAGAATATCAACACTTTTTGTCCTTTAAATTGTACTCAGAAATTATGAGACAACTTTTGAGCCTCTTTGTTATGAACCTCAGAGCAAGAGATGCCTGCGTATACATTAACATATAAGGTAACACCTGCGTCCTTCTCTGTCTACATGCCCTGAAAAAATTCCACTGTTTATAATAATGTTCCTGCTAGATGAATCATCCCATCAGGTCTTTCTTAGGTCTATTAATTCATAACTTTGAAATGTATTCATACTGCTACTTCCTGTTACTTTTTCTCTGTGCAATTGCTGTTCAGACATTCCAGGGACAGAAAAATGAACCTGACTACAGAAAACAGACTGAGACTCATAGAGAACAGCAGACAACTGGCTCTAAGAGACATGCAGAAGAGAAAGATGTCTCTGGTGGCACTCTGTTGTATTGAGCACTTGTGGAAGAAAGCACAGCTCAGGCTCCTGGAGTCTCCACTCATTCAGTCCAAAGAGGCTGATGGAACCCAATCTGCTGTATCCAAAGCTGCTACATCAGCTCCACAGACAGATTCAATCCTTATGCTTACTTTTGATACCTGTTGTTCAGATTTTAGTGGTGACCCAAACCTCTGGATTAAATTCTTCTCCATCTGAGAATGATATAATATTTTCTATCTATAACTGAGAAACATCTTCTAAAGATCAATATTAAAGATCTAGCCCCAAATCCCTGAAAATGTTGGACCATCCAGTAATCTGAAAAGATCTCTGATGTTAATTTATAATGAATCCTAGAACATCAGATAAATCTCAGTGATTCAACAAACATTAATATTGTACAAGAAAGATTAAAGAGATCACAACTATATTTACAGGTTAGCAGTTTGCAAGTGGTATAGGAATAAGAATGGAAAAGAAGATAGATTAAGAAATTGATAGGAAAATGAACGACAGCACTAACTGTTAGATGTCTCACGTATGTTCATGTATGAAAAAAACACATTAATTTGTCAGGCCATTAATTAATACAGGCCATTCTTGTAAATAAAAAGAATTTTAAAAGAAAGTTATTGTATTAATCCTAGGTTCACAACATGTTCACTGTGAAAAGTACCTGACTGAACTTTTTTTTTTTTAACTTACTGGCATAATCTGGTGTGATTTGGGAGTCATTCCTGTGACATCAAGAGAGTGAGGAGATTCAACAGGGTAAAACCACACCAAGACTGAAATCAAATATAGGCTGAGCAAATCAGACTTGCAGATTAACACTTAGAGCATTCCTGTGTCACACGATGATCCTTAGCACTGTGGGAAAGGGAGATTACTGGCCTGACAAACAAGTGACTCTGAGTGACTGAGAAATTTCATGTCCCTTCAACAGTTTTTGGAGATGAAGCCATCTGTAAAGCTCAGTCTACAGCAGCTGAGAAAGGAATTGCCTTCCATTCTGGAATACTGGAATGTCCTCAGTCCTTGTACCAAATTAAATGCATGTTATATATGTTTCAAAGTAATGAGCTTGCTTACGTGTTAGCAATAACACTCTTTGAATAATGTACATGAGAAACTGTTACTAATAACTTTCTCTTATAAGTAAATTTGAGAATCGCTTTCATTCATAAGGAAATAAAGATGTGTATGAAGGAAAACTTGCATTCTGTCTTCCAGACACAATTTTTCAAATTCTTTATAGTGCTTTGAAAAGCAAATAAATGTTCTGCGTATTTTGATAGTATTGATCTTAAAGTAATAAATTTTGGAAAAAGTCTGTAATTCTGTAATATTGATAACAATTCAATAGTTATACCTGGTAAAATGTAAATATAGCATTTTATAAATTAGTAATTTTTCATAGCTGGAAACTGCTGCTTACAAATCTTACTGGATCTTTCCAAACTATCTATTGGAAACAACCTAAACTTAGCATAACAAATTGAAGTATTTATTTTGGAGATAAATTTCAAACAAAATATTGCTAAAACAGTCTAATTTTATTCACTAGATACTACCAATTACATTAAAAGTACAGTAAGCAGAAAACAAAAAATCAAATATTCTAGACATAAACAGTTTCTTTCCACACTCAAGACATTTGAAGTACCTGTTAGTTATAAAAGGTTTGTGGTGAAGTCAAATTTCAGAATGCGCTGTAGCTCGGTCCAATTTATAAATTCAAATGCATCACCTGCCTTGCACTCTCTTACATGTGCTGGACAGCTGGTGAGCAGGCCAAACATAACAAAAATACCGAACAGACCAAACAGCTGAGTACTGCTACAATATCTCCTAGGAATTCACCTCTCACTCTTTGGATGACTCTAAATGAAATGTTGCTGGAAGGTTTGGTAGAAAAGGTACCAAAAATGGGCCAGCTTCCATCTTAGGCAAAGCAGAACATAGTATTTTAACCTAGGAGACATGNTAACCCGTTCACAGTCACATAGTTCACACAGGATACAAATCAACACTAAAAACATGACCACTTCCTGAAACCACAGTTGTCAGGTTTTTATATGCAAATAAAATCAACATTTTACTGGCAGCTCTATCACAAATATAAAAGTAGGTAGGGTTTTGCATAGCCCAACAGATGCTATGCCAATTTCAGTAGTGTTGCCCTTCTCAATAGCTGAAGTGCAGCAATACAAGAAGCTTGTTCGATAAACAACTAAAATGACGTGCTCATGAGAAGGTGAATATACTGGGATATTTATTTCTACCCATCAATCACAATTGGAATTGATCCAGATCAACAAACAGAACAGGCTCTTTTTTGGAAGCTATAGGAAATTCATTGATGATCATGAATTTTAGTAGATGTATATTAGAACCATTAAGGTATTCAGCACTAGAAGATATTCAACATTAAAAGACTGAACTTTTCTTATAAGGCAGTAATTCAGTGAAAGCAATAGAAATTATCTCTGGAGCAGTGCAAAGAAGTCTGAATAGCCATCTTTCAGATGTAACTTTGGGTAGCCAAACAGCAGTCTGGATTTCATTCTGGCATAAGGCACAAGCCTTCACCCACTTCACCATCATGAGAAGTTCAACATTTGGTTGGTTACAGAAATTCATACCACTTTCAGATCTAATTTTGTCCAGCAAAATTTTAAACATATAAAATAGTGGGTAAACACACAAAATCTTTAAGCACTCTGATCTCTCTCTCTCTCTCTCTCTCTCTCTCTCTCCCTCTCTCTCTCTTTTTATAAAAAGCACAAGAGGTTTATTTCTTATTCTGTGACCACAGACTTCTTTTGCCTTCCCCAAAATGTCTGCCTTTGAACACTGTCCTTGTAACAACTTTGTATTGCAATTCAGTAAGATCAGTAGATTTGTAAATACAAACTGATATTGGCTACTGTAAAATAAGTTTTTTTAACATTTCTTAGATTTTCTTAGGTATTCCATGCAGAATATTCATCATCTATCCCAAAGTCCAATCAAATTGTTTAGGAGCATCATATGACCAAACCATCACCTCTAACTCACTTCCACTAAACTATATAAATATTTGTTGGAGAATAGATTTTAATAATCCATTTACAGAAAGGTACTTCCACAGACTATATAATAATTTATATTAATACACAGTAATATTATAATAAGGATATAAAATGAAAATTGAACAGACAGCCTTTAAAGGAAAAGACACATTTGAAATTGGACACAGCCTTGGACAAACCTTTTTTTACCCTTAAGCTGTCATGATCATTTGTTGTCTGTAAAATACAGTAGTATTTGAAAAATGATCCAGTACATCATTATCCTGTTGATAGATTGCTTGTAGGTTGGTGATTCACATATATTTGTTTATCACCTTGCTTTTAGATGGTGTTTGCCAATTATATACCATATACCTCAGCAGATATACAGTAGGAGTCGAAAAAGAAAATGCAGCAGTCATCTTTCACTTTAAATGTCATTAACACTTCATAAAATCAATCTTTCCCATTAAAAATGAAAATATGTCCTTGGACACTTGGAGCTTACTTATTTTTCTAAGGTTTCTTGAACACCATCTAAGATTTGAACCCTGGGTTGTTTTTTTTTTTTCAAATCTTAAACCTATGCCTTACCTTATGAACCTCAGTGAGAAAATGACTTATCCAACCCAAACCTAAATATATTTACTGCTTCAGATGCCCTTTTTGCTGTCTGTAATTCTAGTTTCTAGGCATCTGCTCCACTGTAGTCTTTGGTTAAGTCTGTACTGATAAACCATCAGGGCCAGGGGATCTGGCAGTGTGTTGGCATGTAGCTGTTCACACCATTCATTTGCTATCCATGCTCTAGGGCTTTGCCCTAGGCCACCTGGCATTTCTGCTACGGGGTATCTTAGGTTTACAATGAGCAGGTGACCACATCCTGAAGGTGCTATGGATATTGCCTCTTTGTTTTGGGATGAAAGAGAACTCACTCCTGTGGATATGCTGTCCCAGACAGAGACCAGCCCTTGGCCTGCCTTAATTACTACTGGAGATGTTGCCACATTTTTAGATAGTCCTTACACTTCTACGAGGCTGTCATAGTTCATCCCTACCAGGATTCAGTGGAAGGATATGTAAACTGTGTTCTGTTCTTGGTACAGCACATTCCTCACCCTATTACATCTTTATTAAGAGCTCTTAGCTCTACAGTGTCTGCTGAAGTGCAGCTTCAAACCAGCTTCTCTCTGTGAAGATTGGTTAAGGACTTTCAAATTAATAGCGTAACACTTTAGAAGTGTTAAGTCCTTTTTCTTTAGCTCCTAACTTGTGTTTTCTTAGACTTCCCCTATTATTCCTAGGCTACAAATCACTTCCAAAAATGTAACCTCACAAGCCTAACACTATTTCTAAATGGACTACGCTTTAGGACCTGGCTATCTAGCATAATGAGTTTCCTGTCTGAAGAGCTGATTACCTTAAGATGTACATATTTAAAGCATTCTCCATGGTTCAAAGCCAAAATGTGTGGTATGGATTAAAATCCAGTGCATCAACTAGTTAATGCCTCTAAATACTCTCAATAACTAGGTGCTTAGATAGGGTGCTGGTTCATAATGCTTCTTTGTTCTTGAGAATGTACCAGATTTTCAGAAACTATTTGATAAAATATTGTAGTTCTGAGAAGCCCTTGCACAGTTACAAGAAACCCATTTCTCTACTATCTTTTTAATAAAAAGTAATTTTAAAATTAGCAGGAAGAAGAAATGAAAGCCTAATGTACTACTAGAGTCCTCATAAAAATCTCCAGCCTTAGTTTAGGCAGGGGAAACTAACAAACTGCAACCTACTCAGGGTGATAAAATGTGCCAAAACGACTGAGCCCAAAAGAGGATGTAATTTACATAAAAAAGAGGCGTAGAAATAATTTTCCAAGTTATAACCTGGACTGTCAAACTCCTGTAATGTACAGACCAGAGAGTCATGATTTGAGAAAGTGATTTTAAGACACTGTAGTTACACTTCATTTCTCATATAATTCTATTTCTTTGTTCATTTCCTGCATGACATTTACCACACATGAAGTCATCGTGGGATGTATGGTTATAATTATGTATCTACTGGTGAATTACATGCAGTTAGTCTCACAGAACTGTTTACCCCAAAAAAGCGACTGTTTTATAAAGGATGATTTTTAACTACTATTCACAGAATTGTTATTTTTAAGGGATAGTGAATCTGATAACTGTTCCCTGGCTCCTTGAATAAGTATTTTAAAGAAATGTTGTATCTTGCTTACACCAAGCCTGGTGCTGAAAACTCCTGTCATCTTTAGTTTCTGCATGAAATACCAGCCTGTTCTTTGTAAATAATTCTCAGGCAGATGAAAAAATAGATAAAATTGAATGCCAGAGCCATTTGTTATATGATTAACAGTAAATGCACTTCTCTAAGAAATGCATTGAGGCCAGTTATCCATACACGAGATACTACTCAATTTCTACTCACAGTAGCTATATCTGCAATCCTCAAGGCATCTTTCAGTTGCTCATTTTTCATTCTATTTTCTAGACAGATAATAATTTACCTGTGTCATAAATACTGTGTATACCAATGTATCCTATTTTATGGCAATAATTTAATCTTTCATTAGCATTTTCTTTACTCACCCTTCATAGTACCCTTTTGCTGCATTTGTTGCCAACTTAACTAGCCTCTATCACACCCTCTTCCCCATACATAAGGATTTTTCTGCAGACTGTCTCCTGTTCTACTTCTCCCTCAGCCCCCAGATAATTTTCATACTGAACAGTTCAGTTACACCTCAAGCTGTAGCTTAACAACTAGTTCTTTCTTATTTAAGCAGCTATTATTCCTTCCTTCACTTGTTCTTACATCAGTTTTGTGCAGGCACACAGTGAAACAGTTCAAGAAATATATTCACATTTTCCCATGTTCTTTCTAACCCTGCTCAGACCCCAGCTTGACTCACTGTGCAGCTGCTCAACAGCCAGGCCAGTATAAACTGACAGAATGTTCACAAGAGCTAATGACCAAGGAGCAAGTTTTACTACCAAAAGAAGCACTCTTCACTAAATTTTAATCTATTACTAGTACATTCTACTATTCTACTCACGTTTCAAATATTGCCATATTACAGAATCACAGAATATTGAACAGAACAATATTCTGAGTTGGATAGAAAGCACACAGATCATTGAGTCCAACTCCTGGCCCTGTACAGGACCATCCCCAAGAGTCACACCATATGGCTGAGAGCACTATCCAAATGCTTCTTGAACTCTCTCAGGCTGATACTGGGACCACTTCCCTGAGGAGCCTGTCCCAGTGCCCAGCCACCCTCTGGGTGAAAAACCTTTCCTTGATATCCAACCTAAACCTTCCCTGACAACTTCAGGCCATTCCCTTGGGTCCATCACTGGTCATCACAGAGCAGAGATCAGTGCCTACCCCTCCTCTTCCCCTCATGAGGAAGTTTAACTGCAGTGAGGTCTCCCTTTGGTCTTGTCCAAGCTGAACAGACCAAGCGCCCTCATCTACTCCTCATCCAGCTTCCCCTCAAGGCCTTCATATTGGAATACTTCTAGATTGTTAGGGAATTTGCCTAAAACCAAAATAATACAAAATAGGTTTAAATTCATTCTACAGGACAAGAGAAATTAATAAGGATTTTTTTTACAAATCATTTGGAAATCAATTACTGGAAAAACAATTTAAACTATCAAGACATTATGGTGGCATAATCCTTGAAGTGATTTCTTGAGTTTCTACCTAGGATGATACTGGGTTGAAATAATGGAAAATAGACATGAACTGGAAAGGGGAGAGAAATATATTCAATTTTTGACAGCAATCTATTTTCCCAAATTAATATGATCTAGTTTCACAATGAGACTGTCGCTTGTGGGTGTGCACACAGGCAGCTACAGCTCAAGTTGGTCCTCTCTGGATCCCATGACTGTGTCACTCAGGCTAATAATCCTGTTTTGCTGGAGAAGTGGAGAGTTGTCACTCATCAACACAGAGACAACACAGAGGGAGGTTGAAGGAGGGATGCACACACGCATGCACACAGTTACTTTTAAGCAGACTTAAGTAGTCCTTGATCTCAACACATCCCTCTGAAGTCTGCAATGGCAAGACTGCGCATACATTTTTGAGTTGTTTGCTGAAATCATGAGAGTGAGGGAAGAGAAGCCTGGGGTGTATGTTGGACATGCTGTGATATGATACTGGCCCACCCTGGAGGCTTTGTCAGACACTTCTGAAAGCAAAACCGGTGATAGGTATTTAAGGCACTAGCCTGTTGCTTCTGCTTGTCAGGAAGCATGTAGCATTTAAGTGCATAAAAAGCCAAAAGCCAAGACAGTATGCATTAAGGGCTTAGGTCTGGAGCAAAATTTTCTGCTCCCTAACCCCTGTAAATAAATCTGATAAGCTAAGTAACTGCCTACTGTTGCTAGTGCCTAAAGATGGATTTGCAGGCAGCAACATTGCATAATCCCTTTCATAAACTGATCAAACTCCACTCTAAAATGCCTTATTTTCTTCCCAGCTTCTCAAAGTGAAAGATTTTTTATTATTATTACAATATTCTGTTAATTAGGACTGTCAGTTGAACTTCCTACTTAAATCTATTAATGGCTCGTTTAACCATATATATGTACTTGCGGCAAAATTGTCCTTAAGTAGCTCTATTCCTTCCCTGGTGCTTATCTGTCCTCCTCAGTATGTTGATGGATGATAAGCATATCTGTTCAGTTTTTATTTTCTTTAGTTGAGTAACTCAAAGTCTTCTACTATTTTTTCATTTACACAAGTATCATAATAGTCTGCCTCTATACCTACCTTGGTTTGAATTCACCTTTCCTAAACACTGGCAACTAGAGCTGCATAGATCTTGAAGAGACAGATAGTCAGGATGTTGACAAGTTAGGCATTCTCTGCAACTCTGGCCATAACCCAGCAATTTAAACATAGTCACAAAGACAATCTCTGGGGGAAAGCAGTAACCAACAGAGTCTGAAATGTCTCCCTGAGTTACCTCCTATATCTTTCTAAAGTAAATACTCTTCTGAATATTTTGAAAGAATTCTAAAAGTCTGGTGTCCATTTTTTTTCACAAGAGCTTCACGAGGGTTGGACTTGTCCTCATTACACATATTCTTGATCCTTCCCCATACAATATAAATTATGCTTCTTTATTAGTGTGCTTGCTCCAGATCAGTTTTTGAAGACTCAAGCAATACAATGTAGGCAGACCTATGAGTCCCTTCCTCTAGGTTGGATTTTAATGAATTTTAAATTTAGCAACAGTTTGGACAAGAAAAAAAGTTGAAAGGAAATTAAAGACTGTAGAATTCTTATCACTTTTTCTTGTCTGTTATTCCCTTACTCTTATCTGAACTCAACCCCTTTATGCAACAACAGAAGTCTGGGATGCGATTTTGCTGTAGGTGTTTTGACTGCTTGACAAAGCTCTAAGCAGAAAAGAAACATCTTCAAGTCCAGTGTTTGGACAGCTATGCTGAGACTCAGCACTCTGAAATTTGGCTCTAGTCTTACTAAAACTACAGAGGGATAAAGTATGTCTCTTTGCAAGAAAAGAAGCTAAAACATACTCAGAGTAATGAGGTGATCCCAGTTATATCTACCCAATGTCCAGTACAATGATCAATTTATTGGTAGGAAGGCACAGGCTGAACTATTGTTCCAAGAGCAGAGTTTCAAGCCCAGGAATATCAAAATATAAGCATGTGATCAAATCAAAATACTAACCAAATAAGACACTCATTTTGAAGGCATGACTAAGGCAACTGCAAATTTAGTCCTTTATATTTCAAAATAAACCTGACATTGTAAATATAAGCAATGAGATTTCTTAATTTCTTTCATCTGAATTCCAAAGCTGCTAATCAATATGATAAAGCAATTTAGTTAGGTGTGCTAGATAAGCACTTATTTTTCTTTCCCTTTTTATTTAAATCAGTCTTGTCTGATATCTCATTTCTTCTCTTTTTTTAATCAAAGTATGTCTCATAATATTTTAAAATTTTAAAAAGGTAATTGAAATTACTTTAAAAATACCACCAAAAAGCAGAATAAAAACATGTCTATCAGACACTCAACAACTAAATCTGCCCAGAAACAACAATTTGAAGGGAAAATCTATAAAGTAAGATGTGTGGACACGGTTTCAACTTTTGGTAGAAAGTCAATCTAAAAACTCAGTGGAGCAATTTAAGCAAAAAATCAAATTCAGCTGGAATAAGTACTGTCAGTACCCTTTAAATTACAAATAGCTCAAAACACTAATTTTGAGCTAAGATCAGTTTTACTTTTTTTGATTTGAAAACTTATATTCAGATGTAACTAATTTTCCGTTAATTATATCTCTGCATTCTTATGTATTATTTCATTCATTACGAAAAATGTTGTAATAAATGATGGAAAAACAATTTTAATTGCAACAACAGTCAACATCCATGTTCTACCTGCACCACTGGAGTGCAGCTAAAAACCAGCCTGAGACTGTCTCAGTTTACAGTTTGAATACGAAATTAATCTGAAGCTCACAAGAGTTACAAGTCATTCCCAAACCTGCAGTGCCTTTAAGATGCAGTGGGAAAAATCTGTAGTACTTTTTAATGCAGAAGGACATTGAAAGATCTACTTAAAAAAAAAAAAGAAAAACAAACAAACAAAAAAAAAAAATCCCTTTCCTGATACTCATTAGTTGAGATAACATCTATGCTGACAATAAAAACAAGACTGGGGAGTGAAACTGGACTTTAAATTATTGATTTCCAGAAGACTTGTTCTCCTGCATTATCCCAGTTTTGGTCCAAGCCGACTAGCACTCTCTGAGTGGTGCTAGTCAAAGTTTGGGGAACACAAAGGATCAGGAATGATTCACAAAGGATCAGGAACTATTTCCAGTAGGCATCAGGAGCTGCAGTGGATCTCACCAGACGCTGTGGGTAAGGTTATCTGGTCCAATCTGCCTGCTCAATTACAGGTTCCCTAGAGAACCTTCCTCAGGATTACTGAGTTGCCCTTACTACTGGGCAGTAGCTCAGTCACCTTCACAATAAAGTTCTTCCTCATGTTCAGGTGGAAGTTCCTGTGTATCAATTTCTGCCCGTTCCCTCTTCTCTTATTGTCTATCCTACAGAGTCCTGCGGCATAACTACAGGAAGTTTATCACCACCAAACAGCCATGCAGTCTTCAGCCATGATCTGGACATACTACATTAACCAAATCTCCTCCTAAGGGCTGCAGCAAAATCCCAGTGTCAGTGATAAATAAAATAAAAAAATGAAAAAAAAAAAAAAAAAAAAAAAAAAAAAAAAAAAAAGAAAAATGTGACACATCGAGCCTATGTAATTTGGCATCAGGACCAACAGTGATGATGCTAAACAGAAGTCAAAAAGAGTTATACATGATATAGTATATAAATAATTTTCTGAAATCCTGAATGAATATCAGGGAATTTATGAGGGTAGAGACAAATTGTATATTATATTCTATGTGAAAAAACCTTTTCCTTGCTGGAAGAAAGTGGCTTCTAATCCCAGAGAAGTGAATCAGAGATCATCTGTTCTTTCGACACAATACTCAAGAAAGGACAGGGAGCATCCATGTTAAAATACTTCTCCAATTAGAGACTCAATTAGTCTCTGTAGCTTCAGTGCATAGTATCTTATTTATGGAAATAACAGAAGGGTGAAAAAAAAAAAAAAGGGCAGGAGAGGTGAAGAAAAAAGCATCAGTGTGAGAGCATGTCCCAGTATTTCGCCCAAAAAAGTCAATGCTATCTTAACTGAGAGTCACAGTGCCATAGGTGCTCAGCAATTCCAGTGGTCCCAGCCTCCTCCTGCTCCAATCCCTCCATGATTTTACCAGACCTTCACTGACTTGCTTCAGTATGTCCCTGTCACGCTCCCACTGGAGAGCCTAGGACCAGACTCAGTATGTTTCACCAGCACAGGGTAGAGGGGAAAGGTCACTTCCTCCAGCTGATGGCAATGCTTCCCTCCTCATGCAGCCCACAGTTCTCGTGGACTCTTGAAGCAAGGACACTTTGCTGACTCACGCTCAGCTTGCTGTCAAGAAAGTCCCCTAGTTTTTTGTTTTTTTTTTCCTGCACGAGTTTGCCAGATTTTACACAATATGGGAAAAGGATAGTTTGGCAAGTGAATTAAGAATAGGGAATGTTAGCATGTATCTCTCCAGCTTAGCCTTAAAATGAAAAGCCTGCTAATGAACCAAGTGTTAGAGCAAGTAAGACATTGCCTTCTGGTTATTTTCAGCAAGTCCCTAATGTGGCCATGTAATGCACCATTATGCAAATATGTGACATAGTTTGGGATCTAATCAGAAAGGCACTTTTCCTTGAATGAGCAAAAACAATTGCACACCAGTTGTTCCTATTCTGTGAATAATATTTCCAAAAATATAACTCTGTGAATTATACTTTTATTCCATGAATAGTATTAATGATAATAGTTAGAAAGCTATGAACCACATAGAAAGGATCTTGGTATATTTTAAGAAAAATCACATTTTCCCATTTCTAATAGATGTTAAACTTACGTAATTCTCCAGGTAAAAATGGACCTCTTGAAATATATTATTCCATACCATAATAAAAGAAAAAAATCTGCCTGCTCAATGCTGAATTTTCTAGACATTAAAGAGCAACTTGTCTCTTGATTTTTCTCCAAGTCTTTTATTAGAAAAGAAAAAAAATCATAGAATTATAGAATGGTTTAGATTGGAAGGGAGCTTAAGGATCATCTTGTTTCAGTTCCCCTGCCTCTGTCTGCGACACCCTTCTACTAGACCATGTTGCTCAATGCTCCATCCATCCTGGTCTTGAACACTTCCAGGAACTGGGTGTCCACCGCTTCTCCAGGCAACCTGCTCCAGTGTCTCACCACCCCCACAGTAAAGAATTTCTTCCTAATATCTAATCTAAACTTACTCTCTCTCTGTTTAAAGCTATTACCCCTTGTTCAGATCTGATAATTTTTTGCAAACCACTAGAGCTTTGCAATATTGCAAAAATTTCAAAAAAGTCACTTTGTAAGTTTTCAGTAAGTCAGTATCTAAGGGGCTAACGGTAAAGCTATAGTTAGGAGGTTGTAATCTTCATTATTATAATATGAATATTTGGAGAAGAATATATAAGGAAATAAACCTAGCTGTTAAGGACAAAAAAATCTGCCTAGTAAAATATTGCTTGAAATATGCCAGTGCTTGTCAGTATATTACTTATAAAATTAAAGGAAAACCCACATGAAGCTCTGGATGCTAACTTGGACAAACCACAGAAGATTTTGATTTTAAAAAGGAGCATTAGCAGCATCTGTGTTTCTGCAGACTGGAGGCTGACAAAGCTGCTGGCTAGATATGCTTAAAAGCCTGGGGTCATCCCAAACCCAAGCCTGCTTTGCAGAAGCAGTGGGGACATGGCTTATGCTTACAGGACATAAGTATTGACAGCCACGTAAGCTGGCAAACCTGACCAGAGACCTATAAAAGAGGGGACAGAAGGGACATTTTAAAAGAGATATACTAAGTCCTACAGGTGCATGAAAAAGAATACGATAAAACATTCATTTGTACAGCAAATTGCTCTCAACAGAATAGCTGCGGTTAAATTAATATTTAAGACATGGATTATTGGTCTAATTCCTAACAAAATGAATATTGTTCCAGACTTCCATTTGCTATGCAACATCTACATTTATAAGACAACTGATTATTTTTCCCTTACTTGTTTTAAAATTTTTTGCAGTATTGTTCTGCTGTGTGTTAGCAGAATGCCTCTGCAGACTAATCATTGCCACAGTCTAAATATTGAATCCTAGTAATAGTAAATTAAATGTGACAAGCTGGTGTGGTAATTGTATTGCACATGCAAAAAGCACCACTCTAGAGTAGCTTGTATATATTTATACAGTCTTTAGAGATCTGATCAGTTGTAGATGAATTTTTTTTCTTTGTAGGACCAGGACTGGGTTTTTTTCTGTTTACCCCATTTCATTGATGCTGCAGGTCTACTGGTAACTAGGTAGCATCATACCGTGCAAGAACAGAGTAGTCAAACAAGCATAGGAATAAAAATTGAAAAAGTATAAATCTACAGTAGGGAGCATATAGAAATATTTTTGTTTCCAAATATATTTTCATCTTCCCTAGCTAGGAAAGTTCTGGAAGGCACTTACTGGGGGGGGGCAAAAAAAAAAAAAGGCAGTAAAAAACCCCAGCTATTTGTTCATAAGTTGTTATATGATGAAGGCAACAATCAGGACTAGTAAGTATTTCACTCATACAGCCCATTGTCAGAAAATAAAAAAGTAGTCAATCTTTTGTTTTATTTTTCTCAAGCTAGTTTAGCAAATCCACCAGCACTAGAATGGCAATTCCAATTCCAATTAACTTTGTGTTTTCATATGAAAAAACAGCACTTATCAAGAATCTAATAATTTTGAAGTCCTTTACATCAAATATAAAGTGGAGACACACTTTTAGGTCTCATACCTGCCAATGACTGCCAGAAACAGGAAAAGGAGGGTTCACACAGGTTTGTTCCTGTTCTCAGGCATATCATCCAAAATGAAACTTCCACCTTTTTCCTTTACATGTCTTCTCCTAGTGCTGTGATAAGAAACGTGGTTCCTTTTGCTCATTTTCTTCTTCCAGTGCATTTTCCACAATAGTCATTCTGAAGAGGTACTTTAAATGGGAAGAATTTACATAATAAATAAACACACTTTGTTCCATAATGTAGATTCTATAGGTAGTATCTTGGCTTTGCTTTAAGCCATGAAAAACTTATGTCTCAGTACAATGTCCTTATGTTTCTATGCTGACATACGATCATGTTTTCTTCCCACAGCTAAGTCGGTTGTTCATGATGACTAAAAGTAGCTAGATTGGATTGTATGACAAATAATAAAAAGTTCCTTGGATATTAAGTAACAACACAAACATATGTTATTAATGTGTATCAAAGTAAGATAATTGAAACTTGATTACCAAAGCAGATTAATCATCCTCAGAATAGCTATTTATTACATATAAGAGGAAAGGCAAAATGCCTTTTCTGCTGAAGGCCTTAAAACCATAGTAAAAAATTCCAAGGACTCTAGAGGACCTTTTAAAAGGCTGGATTTTTCCCAAAGGATTTCTACAAAGTGATTTCCTGGTAAGATATGAAATTACATAGGATGAGGTATCAGAACCTGGATAAAGCAGAGGGTTAATCAGGCAAAGTTTTATGGTAAATTTACGTATTTGGAATGATGCAAAATTTTCAAATGAGCACAATTTTTACAAATTCTCTTAAGTGGCATTTCTGTTTAACTAAATCTACCCCACATAGCTATTAGGATTTGAAGGAGACTGAGTTTAGCCTTGCCTTCTGCTGTGTGCCTTGTTTCAGCTTGCATACTCAAACAGAAGACAATGAGCCCCTGCAACTGGATTTCAAGAGAGCAATTTAAAGCTCCTAGGAGAAGTTGTATCGACAGTCGCTGAGCATGCAGCATCTCTCAATTGAGGCACGGCGCAGCACAACCAGGGAGATTGCCTGGCTGCCTACCTGCATATATTTCTCCACTCCTAAGGAACACAGGGTTTTATTTCTACTACGGGGAAAAAAAAAAAAAAAGTCTTTGCAAGATTTACTCAAAGGCGACAGCTAGAGTATTGCCAGAAGATTAGAAGAAGAGAGAGCTTCAAAAGATAGACTAAACAGAAGGAATTGCCTTCATCCCTGGGATGTGCCCATCCATACTTAGTGAACCTGCTGTCAAGGCTTTACTTGGTTTCATTGCCTTAAAATGGTCCCCAAAGAGAGCTCCTGTTAAAACACATTTTGAAGAACAAAAACTTTACTTTGAGAGCAATGGCACCTACACAGGCTTCAAATTCAGGGGCTGATGTCTCTTGGGGGCTTAGGAATTTTTTTTAACCCTTTCCTTTATGTAAGAAAAGTGAGAATTCTTTTTTCAGCATCCTTCTTAAACATTTAATGGGGAAAGAAAGTAACAATTCACAATGTCAGTGATGTTATTGGTGAATTTTTCAAGAGACAAGAGAGTGAGTTGTTGTGATGTTAAGTGCCCGATGCAAAGAGTTTATTCTTTTATTTACTATGGTGTATGTCCACAGTACATCTCTACCATTGGAGATAGATGCAAACCTCAAGAAAAACACACATCAAAAAAATCTCAGGAATGAGAAAAAAAAAGTTTTCCAAATGTTTTATTATATTGATCAAAAATATACAAGGAAAAATTGAAAATAACTGTATGCATGCAAAAAAAAACCCAAACAAATGGATCTTCATTAGTGAGAATATTTTCATCTTAGAAGAAATAGGAAAAAGCCTGCCATATCAGTAAAGGAAACAAAATAAATATTTTCAAAGCAGGAAACATTAATATTCTGAACATAAAATTAAGCTCATAACTTTTGGTTCTCACTAGTCCAATTACTAACTGCTAGCAAAAAGTATATTTCAGTGCATTCCAACTTTAAAAAAGAAAAATATTTACAAAAGAGCTCTGTGATATTCTGAACCGCAGAAGGGACTTAGTATTGCCCTGTGCAGTAGAAACCATATTGAAACATTAATCTACACCATGTCATATTTCAACTTTATTTTAACCACATTTTAAACTTTTACCCTAAACTTACTTACTAGCCTTGATAAATGCCTCCCTGAAAATCCCCAGTGCTGCTCCTAAGAGTGCTGAGAAGGGAGTACCTTGAGGCAAGCAGGCCATGGGGTGAAGTGTTTCAAGATTTGTGGCCAGAGCAGCACTGATAGCACATTGGTGGTTTAGCTGTTGTAAGCTGAGGATGCACAAGAATTTATCAGGAGATTCAGTCAGGACACATGACCTGAGCTGACTAAAGAGATATTCCATCTGCTGTAGCACTGTGCTAAGGATTACAGCACAGACAAGTAGCCCTTGCTCTGAGACTGGCTAAGCACCAGTCTGCTGGTGAGAGACTGCCTTTGCAACACTTGATTCTGTTTTTGTTATTTTTCTTCACTTATTAAGCTGTTTTTATCTCAACATATGAGTTTTCCACACATTTGCCCTGTGATTCTCTCCCCCTTTCTGCTGTGGGGGCATGAGCAAACAACTGGGTGGAGGCTTAGCTGCTAGCGGAGGTCAGCCCACCACACTATTTTTGTCCCTAATGATGATGCTATCTCTTTATCAGAGCTGGGGCTCAGGAAATGACTTCTCAGGAAAGCACAGAAAGTTGAATTTCATTGACCTATAACAAAGACATGATGCTCCTGCTCCTGGCACAGGAAAGGCTGAGGGAGCAAGAGAGAATGTGAGAACCCTGAGAAATCCAGCTTGCTGGTCCTGTTCTTTCCAGGCACTTGCAGGGATGCAGACCCAGCAATTGCTGGTGCTGTTGAACGAGTGTGCTCCCATCCTGTGTCCCCTCCCTCCTCCAAGGATAGCCTGCTTTGCAAACCTTGCATTTGCAGGGGCAGCAGCAGCAGCCAGCCTGGCTCCCCAGGGGTTGGAAACGGGGGAAATCAGAAGCCGTGCCCATGTTGTGCTGATCCCCACATTGTTCTCCTGGGGAGTTTGTGTGTGGTTTGCCCAGAGTTGTAGCCAGCCTTGAATTTCAGGATGCTTTTAGCAGATGGAGTAATCTTCCACTGCCTTCAAAGTGCCATTGTCTTGAGAACAAGGATGATGCATCAGCCATTTTGTGTAAACACTGTGACAGAGATGACACCACTGCTTCTTTCCATTCAGGGATCCCCCTCTTCAGAGAGAACATTCTGTTAGGAAAAAGTGAGTGAAAAACCATCTAATCTTCATAACCATGAGTCCCTCTTGACATGTAACTCATTAGCAACTAACAGTCTGGCACTTTTATGAGCTCTTAAGGTTTAGAAATGGGCTTGTGTTTCGCATTGGAACAATACACTATCTTTTTTGTTTCAAAAATGGCACCCTACAGAAGACATCTTTTTCAGATCAATACCAGGTTTTCATTTCAGATCTTTATTCCAATCTGCCATCAGAAGTGACGAGACTGCCTTGGATCTCATAAACATTTCTATTGCAAAAACTTCCTCAAAATCAATACCTCATTGCAAAAATGTCTTTCCAGAAAGTTCTATTTTCTCTTGGATAATCCTAAAGTGACAGAAAAAGCTTTCTTTTATATGAACTGATAGATGAATATTTCAGCATTGATAGCATGTTTTAGCAATTTTTTTTTCAGATACTTACCTGATAAAATGCTGTTTGAAGGGTTGAGTTCTTACTTCTGACTTAACTATTTCTGAAAATAGAATATCAACAAATTGGTGAGGTGCAAAAACAAACAAAAATCAACCAACCAAGCAACCAAGCAATCAACCAACCAAATAAACAAATAAACAAGAAACAGGACACAAATTCCCCAAAATGAGAAAGAGGATGGAAAAGTTTTGCAGTGGTCTCAAAAGCCAAAGTGAAGAATATGACCCAAAACCATCCAGGTGGCTGCATTTAAAGCAAACACCAGATCACAATTCAGACTGACATCCAACTGACTCCAAGAGAGAGGAGTGAAAGTACAGATAAAGTAATTCAGACAACAACTTTCTAGTGCAATTTTAACTGGAATGAGCATGTGATCGCAAACGCCAGTGATTGATATGAATTCTCAAGACAGCCAAAAACACTCATAAAGACTTAAGGAATTCAACGTCAGACTTACTAATGAAGCTGCTGGAGAACGCAGGATAATGATGTTCAGCAACGTGGTTATATCCTGGTGTTTGTAGTGGCAGACTTTGACCAGGCATATCTATATACAGTAACAGAGAGGAACATTTCTTGTATTTTTTTTTATATCACCACCTACAGATGATGTTCTGTATCTTTATAACAAGATTCCCAAGCCCTTGCTGTTCTCTTTTTCATCCTCCTACTTCTTTTATTCAAGTAATAAGAGAGAGATAGGCTAAAAGATACGTGAAAAAAAAAAAATCACAACAGTTTCAAGAATGCAAAAATTTAAAAGTACCTCCTGTGCATTTTATAAATGTGATTGGCAGGTTATTCACCAATTAAACCTCAATTTCTAATGTACAACTGCTGATGTAGAAGCTGCTGATGGAAGTGAAAATGCATTCCTAATACACATTCATTCCCCACCTCACCTCAGAGCTCAGGATCTGATTCATACAGACACCATCAGAGTGAGAAGTGCTTGTAGAATTGTAGAGTCAAAGAGTGGTTTGGGTTGGAAAGGATCTTAAAGATCACCTTTAATCCAGACCTCTGCCATGGGCAGGGACAGCTTTCTCTAGACTGAGTTGCTCAAAGTCCAATCCAAACCTGGCTTGTTTCTTTTCAGACAGATGCTAGCAGTGGATGTGTCTGCTTGGCCAGGCAGTTCTGTACGTCCAACCATCCTGATCCCCATGACTGTGCCCTCTGCCATTCACCTAACTCCAAACCAACACTGGAGAGATAGGTCATTGCCTGAGCTGTCTGAGGCAGCAATGCAGAGCTGGGGAGGTGAGCTGGGGTGAGCTGGGGTGCTGTGGGCAGCTGGAGAGCACAGAGGAGTGTATTTACTCTGTGGCACAGCCACTTCTCAGTGCACGCTTTCTATGCATGTCACTGATGACTCATCTCCTCCTTTCTGTTCCTCAACCATGCCAGAGTGGAATACAGCAAACTGGTGGAGTGGATTGAAGAAACACAAGACAATTTATGCTGGAAGGCAGAGCTTCAGCAACTCATCCTTTTCAGGCACTCAGCTTTTCACCAGTCAGAGCAGATGGTCAAATTAATAGTTGTTGCCCTCCCTAAATTTGATGCATGGCTTGTAGTTTTCTGGGTTTTGTTTTTGTTATTTGTTTATTGTTTTGTTTGTTTCATTTTGTTCCTGTTTTTTTTTTGTTGTTGTTGTTGTTGTTGTTTTGTTTTGTTTTGTTTAATTTCTTTTGGTTTGGTTTTGGTTTTTTGTTTTTATTTTGTTTTGTTTTGTTTTTGCTTTAACATACCCCTCTCTTTTCTCTTTTAGTTTGGCATGGCAGATTGTATTGGTTTTATGTGGCTCAGGCCAAGGTGCTCTTGTAATAATTTCTTCCTTCTCCTGTTGAGGAAGGGGAGGGATAGAGTGGATAGGTGGGTACCTGGTGGCCACACAGAGACTATGCAACACATGCAGTTTTTATTGCTTAAAATCATCTGTTTGAAATTGTTTCATGTCACATATAGTCTAATTCAGGAAGTCTACTCTTCTTGTAGAGTAGAGGTGGAGGTGAAATTGGCTAACAAAAAAAAAAAAAAAAAAAAAGAATAGGGAAAAATAAGTGAGAAACTCCACCTCTGTCCTGAAGAATTGCATGCCTTCAGAAACATGCCTTCCCAGCAACTTTAGTGGCTTACTCCCACCTCCTCAGCATCCCCAGCTCCCTGTGTTCACTGCATTTGGAAAAATGAAATCATACGTGCCTGAGCCTGTGGTGCTGCTCCTGAAGCTGCTCTACGCCTGGGACAGGCCACCAACAGCTATAGCACTGAGCATTGCAGCATATAAATTTCCCAAGGCAGCTGGCCCCTTATCTCTTGGGATGCTAATTCACCTCCTCTGAAAATTTATTTCCTTCCTGTGGATGCTGGAAGACCTCTGGCTCTATATTGGTATATTTCCACAAAACATTTTAGACACGAAGATGCTATGTTTTATGAGGTAAAACAGTTTTTCTGAAAAAATTACAGTCCATGCAGAACAATGCTGTATTCTTGCCTCCCACTTGCCTCATTCCCTAGAAAAAAAATAGAAACCAGTTGGGAAGAGTTGGATGTCTTTTTGTGAAAAAACCACTCGGGATCTTCCTACAAGCAGGAAGAGAAAGCGTGAGATTAAAGAAACTGTGCTGCCTTTCTCACCTCCTCTGTAATACGCAAGACTGGATTCATGTTGCCACCTACCAGCTCAATTTGGCACTGATGTAGTTTACAGATTTCCAATTTTTTAATTCTCTTCCTCTTACAAGCCCTGTGCTCTTTTATGTTTATGGAAGTCGAGCCTGGACAAGTCTCAAGAAAACTAAAAGTACTGTTAACACAAATATCATTAAAATAGTCTTAAAAATCAAAAACATTGTTCTGTTTGCAGGTCAGGAGCCACGTTAATTTTCCATTTTTTCAAGGACCCATTTGCACTGTCATCCTCTCCCTGAGCTGTGAATCTGTATAGCTATCCATTTGGGACTTCTCATTTGAGAATATTTGAGCAGGTCTTCCTTTGTGCTTGGGACATCTGCTTAAGCTCTCTAAATTTAGAAACAGAGTATTCTTCCAGCAATAACTTTAGGTGAATTAAATAGTATTTATTAGCAGCAGAACAAGAGGAAAATTCTTCTCTGTCACCAAGATGAATAGCACTAGAGAATTATGCTAAAATTTTAAGATGCCTGTGAAGTCTTGTTCATTTCAATCAATTAACTCAGGTCCCTGTTAACGCTTCTTCCAGTTGATAAATTACTGCAGCTTTGGGACTACAGCAAAAGCTTTACCTATCCTTTCTTTTAATTTTTTTTTTAATTAATAAGTCTTCTGTGGTTATTATACAGCTACACTCCAAAGAATTCTCCAGCTGGTCAGTTGGATGATACATCTAACTTGCAGAACTCTAATATTTTTCAGATTAGTTATACCAGTATTTAGCTAGTCATCATAGTCAGCTGAGATGTAAAAACTCAAAACAATGGCATATCCCATACACAAAGAGGAGAGAGAGAATAAAGAAAGTAGCTGAAAATATTAAATGTCTATTGTTCATATGCTAATGCATGATAGATATGAAAATTATTATGAAGAGTACTATTCATTCTTATTATCCCCACTAAGTATAGCATCATTATTTCCTTAACTTTCTTTAGAATAAATGTGCGGAAAAACTTTAATGAATTCTCCTTAGAAATCAGTTCTGGTGGCAGCTACTCTTAAAAAAAATCTAGTAGGTATTTTTTTTCTCCAACATAACGACAACAAATTAAATGATTCATAGGAAAATGTCATGAATTTGCCTGTATTTCAGTCAGCTCTTTAAATACATATAGTTTAGAACATTTGCTCCTGCAGTTTATGAAACAAATACATACTGTCCTCTCTCTGGATCTTCTTTAAAAATTTACAAAACTCAATTAGATTGACTTTGATCACAAACTTGGATGCCTGAATAGTTTATGGACAAATTTGCTAACTGAAAAGGAAACTAATTTGCCAAAATATCTTTAACCTATTTTCTGAGATGCAGAAAATAAAAATACGTACTTTGGTTTTTGAAATCAGAACATGCTAAAAATGATTAAACAAATGTCATTTTCAAGACATATGACTGGATTATGAAGGCAAAAACAAAGCAGTGGTAGTACAGTGCAATAATTCATATACCTGCTGAAGTATTTTTAATCTTATTGCAGTCTTACTTTTTCTGACAGATCTTAGTTATTCTTTCTCAATAAATAAAATAAGAGGCAAGACATAAAAGGGATCATGGAGGTATATGATCAATTTTATGCAGTGTCTAACCAGAGCCCCTAGTAAGAGGAAACATTTCTCTCTGTCTTCAGTTTGGTGTTACATCTCTACATAAATCTTGTAGATAATCACATATGGCACTATTCTGCAAGATAGCAGGTGCTCCGTGTGAGATGCTCTGTTTTCTGAATGTTGAGTGGGAGTTGAGAAGTGGCTTGGACTGTGTTACACTATGATGAGAAGCTGAGCAAGAATTGTTTATTTTCATGTTTACAGTTCTGACTTATTTGAATAAGAAAAAAAAACAACCAAAAAACCAAAAAAAAACCCAAACAAACCAGGAAGGGCTAAATGAACTCAAATTCCTGCAATTATTTGACCCCTTTGGAAGGAGACAATCAGCGTATCCCTCGTAACTGATTCCAAGCAATTAAAACCAGAAACAATGTGTAAACCTTAGTCTTTAGAAATCCTTTTCTGGATGGGTCTTACAGAAGATCCAAAAACTTTAATGCAAAGAGTTCAGAACATTTTGTCCAGTTGAGAAGATGTAGTACTTCGGGCATAATTAGCTCCAGCAAGAGACAGAAGAGGATAAAACCCTAAACTGCTGGCTAGGAAACATTTCCTTTTCTGTACTTTCCTAGCTTTGATATCAGAGCAAGAATTGCAGTTTGAGTAAGATGAAAACATGTTCTTGATGTTCTGGTATCCCTGGCAAGAATGGGCCCCATGTCAGAGACAGCAGTCCAGGAGCCTGACTGACTAAACTTCATGATGCTGCAGCAGGGAGCAGGTGCCAGCAGGCTGGAAAGCTTCATGGGAGAAAAATGCTTTCTTGTTCTGTCACCAAAAGGGAAATTATTGCTAACAAGATAACAGTTGTTGTTCTATTTAAATTATCCTGGTAAAATCATTTTTTCTGACACCTATTCCCTATACTACGTCTAAACAACACATGAGCAGGCACTGTGCCATCCAATAAGCTAAGCAAGACAGTTGTAAGTGCAGGCAGCTTGCAGATGATTCATTTTTGTGATTAGTGGTAATGAGCAGTGCTCTTTCTAGAAATGCAATGATTTCTGTTGACCTTGTTTCATGGGCATTAATATAAGTTTGAAAATATTAAAAAAAAAAAAAATCCTTATTCAAAGCTTGTTCTGTCAGCTGTGGCACTATGGCTGGGGAAAAACTTGCATGGGATTTTATGGTGACTTTAACACACAGACTGCTGTAAGTCAGACTCTGACCGTCAGTGGGAGATGTCAGATAAGCTCTGACTCACTGGGAAAGTTGATGAGAATGTGGCAGCTTCGACGTATTTTGGATGACAAGACTGTCTGACAGTTTGAATCCCACAGCTGGTCTTATATAAACCAGTTGTAGCCCACCCTTCCTCTGCCAGGGCAAGCTGAATTGCTGGCCATGATCTCTTTCTCACTGTTGCTGTAGGGGTGCTGGGACAGAGAGTCATCATCTTTCATACAGGACAGGGGATAAACATGGGACCAAACAGGCATGCCTCAAGCATTCATACAAGTCTAATTATAATTTGCTTAATAAAGTCTGCCTCTGACTCAAAAAATCCCTAAAAAGCATTTTCCTGGCTTTAGCAATTCTCAGATCTCTCTTTGCTGACTTCATGTTGCCTTTACTATGAAAATGATGAGAGGGAATATGCCCACTAAGAATGAAAACTTATTTATTTACTTGAATCTCTTGTTTACTAAGAGTAAACTTCCTAGCAGGTTGCCTCCATACTTTAAAATGTGCATGTTTATGTAACGTTCTTATTCTTTAAGAAAATGGAAACTCGTTAATTTCTCCACCCATTTGCCTAATTATTATGGCAGTTATCAACTGTAATACAACAGACTTCTTTTAAAAGCTTGTCTGGATGAATAAATCACCCTCTCCCCTCACCACTAACACCAAAATCCCCACCAAAAGATCCTGAAGTGGCTTGTGAGAACATAGCAAAAATATAATAGTTACAACATGAAAAATTCACAATAAATAGTACTTTTAGTAGTCAACACATGAATAGAAGGGCTCCCTGAGCCTGAAATACAGAATAATAGAAGGCCACTGTTCGATAGAGATGCTGCTAAAATATTCCTAAATTATGTGAAATTCTAAAGCATTTTATTGCATTAGTTTTGATCTTGATGTTGCACAGATCAGGATTTAATGGAAAAATCTGTTTTTTACCCTAAACCAGTAATTTACAAAGGAGTTCTGAATCAAGGAAAATTAAATTCTAATATTCTTTTAAGTCATATGTGATGAAGAGTTTGCCTTTTCAGCTTTGATGATAGGGTTGCTTGGGCTCTATATAAAAGGTTTTAACTGAAATTTGGAACATAAGAGCAAGACTGGGGTATAATTTTTGCACTGCATGGGGCCATTCAAACTTTTAATGTCTGTGCAAGGTACAGTGATTATGAAAAATGTCAAGCCTCTGCTATTATCTGGAAAATTACTTGTACTCAGAGGGGAATTCCCTCTGTTCTCTCTCTTTTGTTCCCAACTTCTTAAAAAATTGAGAGCCAGGAACAAAAATCTCCATACCTATTGGAGAACAAACATGTGAAAGAGAAGCTGGCAAACTTAGCTTTTTGGGTGCCATGCTAATTTAGGCAGGCATTCTAAGGGCGCAGATAATGAAATATTTTTGTTTGAGCAATGCAAATTTCCCAAGAACTCCCACAGAAGTCAGATGCTGTACAAGAAAATTTGTCAGTAGAACTTGTATAGACTACCCAGAAAACCTCATGGACCCAAAAGGCCCAATCACAATACAGCAAATATATGAATCAGGATGAAACAAGAACATACCATGTCTCCTTATCATAAAATGTTGCAAATATTTCCATTTAGTTTGAAAAAGCAACAAGAATTGATAAAGTCTTCAGATGGATTGACGTCTTGTTTAAAAATACATTAGAGGAAGTTTGTGTTCATAGGAAATATTCTGTGTGCATTTTTAAAATAGTTGTTAGTATGGTACACAAAATTGGACGCATGCAGACAAGGAAGAAGGGCAGAAAGAGGAAACTTCATATAGGAATATAGAATGAAGGTGAATAAAACACTTCAGATATCTGCTGCAGAGCACAGGAGTTGACTCAAGATAAGAGCACTCTCATGGGTATGTAGGTTTTGTACCATTCTGGTGCATTACTATAGTTTTTACCATACTCTCTTTAAAGATAGAAATAAAACTGAATTGAAACAAACAGTAAGGGCATCTTTATTGCATTAAGCAAATGTTAGAGTCTGCCTCACTAGGAGGACCTCACTCTAAGGTAACAGGCTATTTGAGAAGAAGGAAATGATGCCAAATATATCTTACTTCTGTGAAGTGTGGTTTGTATGGACTTCTTGTAATCACCAAACTGGAATAAAAATTAAGAACCACCTAAAGCAGCTGCAGGCTAGCAGCAAACCAGTGGCAAACAGGGCAGTACACAGTGTCAGCAGGGTCTGTGCACCACAGCCATTAGCAGCTGAGCACAGGAATCCCAGCATGACCTCTGTAGAAAAAACTGATACTAGTGGTCTCAGGGTAGTTTTGTGTAGATCTGGAAGCAGACTGTACTAAGGGGTCAACAACTCAGCAGCAGGACTCCTCTGACCATAGAACTAAATAAAATAGACTGTGGGAGAAAGATCTCTCTTCATTCCCGCTGCTTGACTGAGTGCACACTGTTACCTTAGTGTTGGGTGTCACTCAGAGGAATAGCTTAGATTAAAACTAGCACACTCTGAAGCAATCTCTGGGTCCATCTTAAGGGCCAGTGTGTGCCACAGATCATTGCAAATGCAGTGTAGAGAAGACGTATTTGCATCTCTCCACAGTCCTCCAGCACAACCCAAAACCCACCAGATTCAAGCTATGAAACAATCACTATAAACCAGTTTGACAGGCTGGACATAGCTTCAGCATTATTTCAGAGTCTCTGGATTTAGAAAGAAAAAACAAAATGAAAATATATACTCAAACAAGCAGTGTTGGATCATAGTGCCACAGGGGCATAATACAGAGGGAATGAGGAGACTCAGAACCACAGCAGTGGATGCAGACAGAATATGCCACTTCACTGAAGGTCACCTCTGGCACTGCTTTTCTTAACTTTATAAGCACAGTCTTTCAGAGACAGTAGTGAACTCCTTTTGGTAGCCACTCAGCCCAGAACCATCCCGTTCCTGCCACTGAGCTGGTCTGAGACGTGGATGCTCTGTTCTGACAGCTCCACAGAAGGTTACTCTCTTTCACAACTCTGCCAAAGCTGTTAATTTAAAGCCGTTTGCTTAATTCATTGTTTGAGACTGAAAAAGGCTCTTTCACTGCTGAGATTTACTCAGTTTTCTGTGGGGATCCTTAAGCCAAAGAACCCCAAAGATTGACTGCAGGCTTCATCACAGTCACAGTTCTTGGCAGATATCCTACAGAGGCCATCAGCTGAGCCTTGGAGAAGGGGTAGTAGGGATCTTGAGGTGAGTTTGGAAAATAATTGTTTTGAGGCACATACTAGTTTGGGATTTATAGGATATAGTGGATAAAATGTGAATATAAAGATATACAAAGAATATATGGTACCATGTACCAGACAAGAAATCCTGTTAATCAGCAGGAAGGAAGCAGTACTTTAGTGCAACTACCTGTCAATTGTGAGTTGTTCTAAGGAAATCAGCTTGTTGGCCATACACACCAAAAATGTATCATGACTCCTGCACAGTCAATGTTTTTAAAACTCTCTGCTCAGTAGACACTCACGACTTAAGCAATAGAGAATATATTAGCAGTTGTGCAGTCAAATGTACTGCACTTGGGGTCAGCTCACTTTCCCAGTAAAATCCCTTCCATATTTTGTAGGAAATAAAAATGGTATAGTATGCCAATTATTTCACAACTTCCTAGCTGGAGAACATCAAAACCCAAAAACATAAGTATGAAGTGTATATTTACAGTGTGGTGCTTTTTTCATATTGTAGCTCTCTCTTCTGATAGCAGGAATGTACACTTAGTGGACAAACAGGATAACATACATCCTATCTTGCCATAACTGCATATATTCGTAATTCACTGAACTGTGTATAACCATAATTCACTAAACTAAACTAGTTCTGACTACAAATGCAGTAAACCAAATCACATCAATGGCTGTGACAGAAACATAAGGGATTAAATATGGGACGAAAATAATCTCTTAAACAGTACATCTAGCATATATGTTAGACTAGCACATCCTAAGATAATCTGAAAAACACTGCATCCATTCGCACTTTAAAGACTGAAGACAAAATAAAGGCAATTTTTAATTTGTGGCTTGATAAGAATATTCTCCATAGGCTCTTCATTTCATTTAAGATGCAGTGTTTTAATATGGGATCAAAAAACTTGATGCAATGGCAGTGGGCTGATCAATGCCCCTTCTTCTCCACGACCACCTGCCCAAAGAGTATTTGGAGAGATATTTTGCTTATGCTACAAAATTGTGATCCCAAATTTGTAACATCCTATAGCTACATCAGAACATCCTGGAAAGAGAGGAAAATTACGGGGAGACATCTATTTTTTCTGGTTCCATTCTTCAAGGTTTATCAATGTGGAATATTTTACAGGAAAGAAAGAAATACACTTGCCACAGTTTACCCGTTAACCTTACCCACTGTAGCACCTCAGGGTCCAACCACAGACCTGTGCAAGCATGAGGGAATGGATGGGCCCTGCCCTACACACCTAAGCATTGTGAAATGAGACTGGAGCACACGGGGCCCCAGGCACTGCACTGCAGCTTTAGACCACCTTTGAGACAGGTGTACTTCATCTGATCCAGCAGCCCTGATGGCCTGTATACTGACCCACAGCCAAAAAAACTCTAAATTCTGCCAGTGACACTAGGCTGAAAGTCAGGTATTGATCTGCTGTCTCCTCCTGTTTCTTCCCTCATCATTCCCTGCAACAGGAAGGATAGAAGAGAGCATTGCTTGTGCTTCTGATCCCTTCAGCACGCCCTGCAGCTGCCACCTGAGTGTCAGCAAGTGGCCCCTGGAGCTCTTCCTGGGCAGCTGTGTCATTCAGGGGGCATGCAGAGCTCAGAGAGTTCATGGCTTTCTGTGGGGTGGATGCCATTTCTCTCTGGCTGAGCTGGCAGGACTTCAGCATCCTTTCTGCACACCCTTCCACGTGAACTGCTGCCCAAGCTGCCACACCATGCCCTTGTTAGCACTGCTTGCTTGTCAGCAGCACTCCCTAAGGACTTCTTTTATACATTGTGGGGGCCTGGCTCCTGTTGCTCCTGACCTGATGAGAAATGTCTGATCAGCATGAGCTGCAGTAGCAGACATATATAAGTTTAGGCATATTCAAGTTTAGAATGTTATTTGATTAATTATGTGTGTTTTCTTGCAGCGGTTTGAGCCAATTACACTGAAGCTGTTTTAAATTGCAATCAAAATAATATCTAAAGCTTTAGTTTCTACTTCTTCCTCTCCTGAGGGAGGCAAGAAAGAAGCGTTAGAGAGAGCTGCAGTTACATTTCTTTATTTCGAAGAAAAATTATGTATCCTTTGAACACAAGAAAGCGGGAAGACATTCTTTCAAGGCTCTGTCTTGCTCTCCTTCCATGATCTCTTTCAAGGTTTACAAAGGGGTGACAATGTGCCATAGCATGAGAACAGCAAAGAGCAGGATAAAGGAACTTTCTTTTGGTTTGTCGATGGGTGGAGCATCACAATCACGTCTCGCATTGCACACCGCCTGCAGCAACATTCAGCTCCATAAGTATGTGCAAGTGAAGAAATAACTCCAAGGTAAAGAAGAGAAAGTGGTAGTGATTTATGTATTTTTTACTTCATGTGCTTCCACTGAGAAAATGTTTCTTCTCATCACACAATTTTTTTTCTCTTCTGCTGAGAGCTATTAAGAAACTAGAGCTGGAGATGAGCTGAAAGAATCAGTCTGAATAATGCTTTGGTGTAGTGAGATCAAGGATAAGGTACAAACAGGATGAAACATTTCCGAGTTGCAGTGGCAACATTTTTTAATTATTTGTGTCCATGACTGTGTTCATGCCCCAGCCCAGGTAAAAATGGGACTTCTTGAAACTGGGCATGTGTTACCATAGCTTAGCCATTAGTGAATCAGTTGAAGACCACTCACACTAATTAATTGCAGCAACTTAGCTTTCATCTTAACGAGGTGCCATCGAAACCTGAATGCACTTCTATGTGTGACAACACTCACATGCTCTGGAAGGATATTAACGCATTGACGTGCTCAGTTTGAGACTGGTTATGGTTTAATTTAGAAGCTAAAACTAGCTGAGTCTCAGGATGCTTCCTATCAGAAACTGCCTTCCTCACCTCATTGATATTGGAAATGGCCTTACTTTAGAAAGTATTAGGTCAGTAAGGCTCAACTCCTTTGGTGGCAGACAACATTAAAATCAAGATAATTTCTTTAAAGTTCTGTAACTCTTAAAATAGTGTGGCAACAGCATCTTCTACCCAGGCTGCTTTGGGGACCCCACTTATAGATCAGCATGGAAGAGGAAGTGTAAGTCTCTTGAAAGAGGGAGTCATGTTCTCCAGCTCAGCTCTTCCCACTGTTTAGTTTCACTTAAGGGCAGAACTAAGGAAGAGACTCCATTTGCCATTACTTTTACACATGAAAAACGCAGTAGGACTCTGAGGCTGTGCAGCATGATTACTGTTGCAAGCTATCATGTATTGCTACAATCTCTTTGTTTAATTTTTATATAAGAAGTATTTCAGATAATTTTTAAAGGTTTGCCAAACCTGTGTACTTTCTCTTAGACTATTCAATGTAGAAAACATGCATAACTAAAGTAGTAATATTCACATTCTTTAATCTTGATGACATTGAGATGAGATGTCAAAAGGCAGAATCAAAAGCAGAAATGGTTTTAAGTGTCTCTCAAGAGTACAGATGCTCATCAAGAAACAGAAAATAAGTTTTTTGCATTTGTAGTGCTACAATTCAAATGGCTTGGAATGAACATAGTCCTGTAGGTGTAATAAAGACCTCCATGTACCCTGTACAAATTATTATAGCTGCAAATAGATGGTGGAGCAAATGGAGAAGAATTATTCCTTTAATAGTATGTTCATGGTCCCCTATGATTTAGGAAACATAATTGTTCTGCATGGTCTGGAGGAGAAACATAGAAATATTAATGCATTATTCTCATTTAATTATTCTGCTCTTTTCATATTACTGTAATTCAACACTTAATTTATCCTGGAATAGCCTAGTACAGGAATTCAATATCTGTTCTTTTTGCCCTGGAAACTATATTTTAACAAA
>VWZN01019122.1:113524-123839 GCA_013396955.1 Regulus satrapa | reverse complement strand
CTCTAGTCATGTTTGTCATGGAAGCAAAATAGCTTATTAAAATAAACACAAATTTAACATATGATAACATAAAGTACATAAATTATTAACTATAGTTTAAAAAAGTTTGGAATGCTGTGCAATGTTTCAGCTCTTCTAAACAGACAAAAAAAAAAAAGCAGAGAATAATGTGATTTGAAGTTTTCTGATTAGGTCACTCTGTCATGATCATCATTCTAGTTTCTTATAGTTTAGATAAAGTTAAATTTATATAACTTTTTTTGTTTGTGACTTCGTACTTATATATAAGCACAATGCTTTACATCTCCCTTAGGAAAAGAAACCCTCTTAGGGTAAAAGAAAAAAACTAATTAGTCAGCATTCTTCATAATCCTGTGGGCAGGTCTTTCTGTCTTCACTAAAATATGGATTAAACAAACTACTGGTTATGGCTCTAATTTTGCTTTGTTGTATAAGCAAAGTTTATTGCTGCCAGTTTCAGCCATTCAAAAAGTGAATTAATACATTTTATAAGCTAGGACTCTGTTCTGAATATTTTTCATTATTTTCCTAGAAGCACGTACTTAATAGGCACTTAATAATGTTGTCAGTTGTACAGACTATTTTTATAAATGATCTGAATGCAAATCTTAGTTTCTTGCCATTTTTTAATTTATTCAACATGCTTGTGAGGGAGGAAAAAGATAGCTCAAAGAGGAGCAGAGAATATTTCAAATATTCAAATTCTGACAAATCTCTCTTCCAAGGATCTAATCAATGAGTTTAGATTTTGACAAATTTAATTTTTTATTAAAAATAGTTAGATCTTATTCAAATTCAATTAACTCTTGTTTGGTTTGGGGTTTTTTGATAGATTGTACTTGGCTAAAAGGAATGGAATTTTTAAAAAAATATTGCAGAATCTGTAAACCACTTATAGTAGTCTGAACTTGCATTATTCTCTCACTGTAAAGAGCAATTTGTGTATTCACTGCACAGGAACTGACAGGTGTCTTTCACCACCATAATGAATAGTAATGCAGCTGATGACAATGAGGCAACAAAAGACTGAAAGGCAAATTAATGCAAATGAGACTTTTGACCATAAACTGCTGCCTCTCATGGCAATCCTTCCAGGAAGAATTCACAGGAAGAACCTGTGAATTCTGCAAACAGAATTCTACAGATTACCAATGCTTTGTTGATTCTGTATTTAGAATACATCTCAAAATTTCCTTTAAGTTGTAGAGATGTGTATCACTAAGTTTCTTTTCCTAAGGGAGTTTTTACAATTACGGGACTACCCAATCACCTTTACATTTATTAGGTTGCTGTACTCTCAACAGTATAAACAGAAACATTGTGCACTGAAGTATACATCTGTAGAAGAGATGTCTTGCTTGCAATAAAAATTAATGGCCAATTAGAATTTCATATGTAATTTGTTCTTTTTTTTAAGCTTGCTTTGCTTTAACAGTCCACTTTTATGAGTTATAAGGCCTAATCAAAATGGAAAATGGGTTCTTTGCTGTGTTTCTTCTTAATTTTTACTATGCATACAAATCTTTTCTAATCTTTCTACTATGAAAGAAAATCTTGCATTTGAATGTAATGATTGAGATTTGTCAAAATGAGATAAAAAATGATTTTTAATTAAAACTCCAGATTTTTGAAGACTAAACCACAATTCAATGAAAAACTATTCTGTTTGGCCTAGGGAAGCTCTGCTTGTATCAGTGCTGTATCTTCAGTGAGCATGTGAGATGGCTGTTTAGAAGATTTGAATTTTTTCTCTAAAACAAGTTTAATAAAAGTTCTGTTAAAGAAAAGCCGAGTATAGCCTGAAAAGTCACTATATAAAATATTTTTTCTCAAAAAAATTGTATTTTCTTCTCATAAAATTGTTTATTTCGATTAGCAAGCTGATTATAGTGTAGATCTGTGTTATTACTAATAATTTAGAGTTTCCAATTAAGAAAAAAATCTTTCTAGTTGAAAAAATACTATTTTCATGGAATTGGAGTTTTAGAGTAAACATACATGTTTCAATGTAGTTTTATGAAANGAATTGGAGTTTTAGAGAAAACATACATGTTTCAATGTAGTTTTATGAAATGCAAGCAGGCTTGGGTGGAATATTGTTCAGTGTCCTTTCTATTTTGTCAGTAGCAATCAGTTTTTCAATGTCAATGGAAACTGAAGTTGCAGTCTCAGTTTCTAATTTTCAAAAACTCTGAACATCTTCCCCACAGAATTAGCAGAGATTTTTCCTGCTTTTTGAAACTTAAACTTCTTTTTATGTATTGAAAAGTGAGAAAATCTTTTTAGAGCTTTGGAATTTTTTGGTTTTGTTTTGAGACAGGAATGGTGATGTTCAACCAGCCGTGTTAATTTACATGAGGTATGTGGATTAAGTAATTTTTTCCTTTTAATTAACATGTCCAGGATCAACACTGTAATAAATCAGTATAAGACTTTCTTTAACGAGAACAGAGTTGAGCTTCAGGGTGATGATGAGAGTGACAGAATTCGTGCCACATAATGACAGAACCCAGTATTCCTAATGCATGCACTGAAGCATATTCCTTACGGAATAAGTCAGAGAAAATAAAGTGAAGGTTAAAAAACCAGCACTGCTAGCTTTTCGTGCTTCCACCAAAATTATCCTGGTCCACTACACACATTCACTTTCACACAGAGAAAGTGGTGTTTAAACTTCCCCTCAGATACATATTTAGTCTTGCTTTTCTAGTTTTCTTTATGGCAGCATCCCTTTAAATTGTCATCCCAGTATTATGAACTTTGTGTAAAGAGCTCCAAATAAACGGAGTGAAGGAAGGGCCATGACCTGAGCTGATCCTCTACTGCCCTCACTAATCCTCCACCAGATGAGCAAGGGGTCCAGGTAGAGCACACTCTCCCCTTTCCTGGATCATGAGAGCATTGAGGATACTGCCCCTTCCAAAACAGTGTTAAAGGCTTTATTATGCGCAAGACCCATTTTCTCCTGATAGAGTTATCTCTGTTGAAAAGGAAGAAAATGAGCATTCTGTTAACCATTATTTAGGGAATTTGAACAAGTGTATTTGTGCTCACATTTTAATTACAGATGAAAATTTGAGCACTCTTGGATCCAAAGATATTTGTAGAGAAACAACAGGAATAGGTAAAGAGAGCAGGAGATTCTGAGAGCTCATTTGCTGAGTATTGGAGTTTTGGGATAAGGTTTGAAGATTAAAGGTAAAATTTTAACACATATATGAAGAAACTTTCAAATAGTATTTTTAATTCCAGTTCCCCACTATATTTTACTTTTTGTAATCATAGATTACTGTCTCAAGCAGGGACATTTCATATTCATTTTGTGTGGTAAAAACTTGCAATATCATGTTCAAAACAATTGAGTATCAATTTTTAGTGCACAAGAACTGAGGAAAACTACAAGATATTTGATTCTACTTTAAGCCTTGCAAATTAATTTTAAACAAGCTCTGATAAATCTGCTCCATAAATAAAATAGAAAGATAGAAAATAACTATCCAGAAATAATTTATTATAGTGGAATAAAGCAATGAAAAAAAACACTATGGATTTAAAGAAAAAAGTCCTTTAGGGGATGTATTCCAGATACAATGCTGAAATCTGCCCACTTTGAATTTAGTTCTAATACTGCTGAATCAGAGGTAATGGATCTTACTCAATAGCATAAAGGACAACATCCCACAAATGCACATCCCTTCACAGAAGTTCTATATATGTGCTTAGGCACAGAATTTACATTTACCCTAGAACACAGAAGTTAGGCACAACTTCATTTTTGCCAGCAATTTACCTCTTGTGACATTTATTTTATCTTGTAGGGCACTCCTAGTCAGCACATACATTGCTCACAAACCTGGAAGCTGAGATGGTCTCTGAAGATGGAGATGTCTTAGCCTACATAGCACAGAGAATGGACTCTCCTGTGCATTACTGAATCTAATAAAGCACAGTGCAGTTTTGAACTCTTTATGAAACTACAAGACTTAGCAGGACAAAAACTCAGGATCCTTTTAGAAATTGAATCCCACTGTATGCCAGAATATTATGAACCAAGTTTTCCCAAAATACTCCCTAAGATCTGCATTCCCCCACTAAGACATAAAGTCATAAAAATTTTGAAAAGAAAAGGAACCTTTGAAAACCATGTTGGTATAACTGGTATTAGCTAGGTATTTCTTCTGATTGGTTACTTATGAAATTAAAATTAATTAATGTTAAATGTTGGTAAAAGTCATACAAAATTGTAAGCAGCCAATTTTGTAGAACAGGATGGTATGTGATATAGAAAAATTCTATAAAAACTTTGGAGTGTGGAGTCACAGTCCCTGCAGTTGTACAATAAAAGACTGGATGTGGAACTTAGTTCCATGGTCTACTTGACATGGGAATGTTTATTCATAGGTTGGACTTGATAATTTTAGAGGTCTTTTCCAACCTAACTTATTCTGTGATTCTGTTCATTATGTGGAAAGTCCATTTAAGTGTAGGTCAGGTGTTATTACCCTGTTTGCTGTTGTATTCAATAATGTGTACTGGACCAATTCATTAGACATCTGAAGGGAAATGTATTGATGAAATTTATTCTTTTATACTTGTATAAATATAGACCCTCTATTTTTTTATTACTTTTTTTTCCTCATTCTTTCTTTTTATTGTCACTACTTACATTTCCAATGCCACACCATGTAAAGACATCAGCCAGAAAGGATAATATTGCCATAATATAACCATAAAAATAAGGGATTNAAAAAAAGGGGTTGTGAAAAAAAAAAAAAAAAAAAAAAAAAAAAAAAAAAAAAAAAAAGTAGTCTTTAAGATGCTCACCCTTTTCTTTTGACCTTACTGTGAAAACTATTCTGCTTTCTGAAGCTCTTCTTGTGCTTATGTTTAGGTCTTGGGTTCTTCTTAAACATTTTTTTTTACAGTGTATTTTCCTTCTTTCTGAGGTGTTCCCTTTTTGCTGGTAGTTGATATCCTCAAAATGGTGCATTTTACTTGACCTATTCATGATGCCTATATATCAGTGAATATGATAACTTCTATTTCCTATCTCCCTTCACTGGTTCTTTCACTAAACATCATAAAGTTTAGTAGGAAAAGCAGCAAGGAGGACAAGAAGCCACACCATACACAAGTGCTCTTCATCATTCATTACTTGAGAAAAGCTGATTTGCAGGAATAATTCCCTATAGGTATTATTGCATAATACTCAGTAAGGTCATTTAAAGCCTGTATTCTGAATCTGTTAAAATAAGAAGCTCTAGTCTTGTAAAAATTTTCATTTTCTCTGATTTTCATGATTCCTAGGATGCCTGGACAAAACTAATCTGATAGAGGGGCTATTACATTTATCATAATGCAGAAGCACAGCACTTATCTCACAATATTACTTGCTTTCGGTTGTTGTTATCATCAATTGGCTAGGAATGAATTAAGAGAATTTGATAAGTAAGAAAATGTCACTAGCACTATAAGAATTAAAAGATTTGTGGCTTTAATTAAAATTTCTGTGTTGTTTAATTTTCTTACAGTTTATAGTACTATAAACACAAAAATATATACATAATATGTAAATATATACTCCTTTCCTGAAATTGTAAAGATGGTAATGACTTAGAAAAATAACAAAGCTTTTATTAAAATAAAGAATGGATAGCTAATGCCCTAATCAAATTTGTACTCATGAAAAATCTCCTATTTGGTAAAAAGGGATATCAGTGTCTCCAGTGTTATAGCTAAAATGCAAGAGAAATTTGGTGAGCTGAAATACAAGAGAATTTGAATGACATATTTTTGGCCACAAAACCCCCTTTTGTCACTTTTGTCCAAGTTTTGGAAAGTGCAATGCCCCCCTAAAGGTACTGATGCTCTCCTCCTGGACCTTTAGAAGGACCCTTCATCACCTGGGCTCAGTATGAGCTCTGGTAACTCAGAGAGAGCGCTGTTTGTATTTGTATTGTAGAACCCTCAGCAGGGATTCTCATCTCTTCTCCCAGGACCTGCTTTTGTTTCTTTTAATCATATTTGTTTTTCTTTTTATTCTTTTCACCCTCAGAAATGCTGGAGAGATTCTCATGGTCTTTGCATGACCTAGTGTGCAAGTATACTTTCCCTCCAGTCTTGTACCTTCAAAATTTTGATTGTGAACCTGGCCTGCTGACCTGACTCTTTGGCTTTGACCTTAGGCATACCTCCTCATTACCGGCTTTGCCCATCAATTTGAACTTTTGAACTGCTCTTCTTTTGCACAAGTGCTGTGAAACTGCAAACTTCTATGGCAGAATCCTGTTTCTTCCTGCCTTGCTGTGAGTCTGAAGCCCCAGCTCACCTACCCTTCCTTTGTTAATCCCTGAGATGTGCTAAATGCCTTTCAGTGGGCCTAGAGTCTGTCAACAAATTCATTCCACAGAAACTATCTTACAAATTAAGTCTAGGCTGGTGAGGAGAGGTATTGTGCCTCAGTGCTCTTATTTTGAATTAGTGGATTTTCTTTTACACACTTTTATTCACATCTTGATTTAAACAGGCACTTTTATTTCCTGACTAGCATTGTAAGTCTAATCATTAACACATTAATAACCTACTGATGCCTCATTAGAACACCTGAAAAGTCTTTATTTTCAAAGATGTTTGTGATGCTATGTCAGATTTAATAGTTTTTAGCTATTTGATTTACTCTCTTTCATTATTTGAAGGAACTAATTTTGGCTTAAAAGATAATGACTTCTGCTTCTTATAGCTATTCACCTGAAATCAATTTGCAATGAAATGCAGGAACAATTTCAAAATCAGTTAACCTTAAACTCAGATATGTCCCAAAGTTAGGTTGTGTGGAGGTTTTTCCCACAAAAATCTGATTTTTAAGAGTGATTATCTGTGCTTGTGATACTGTTTCCCTCAATGTAAGTCAAATGAAGTAGTGAAAAGAACAACAGAAGAGGCAATGATCTAACCGTAGCATGATTCTTGATCTATTCTAATATGGATAAATAAAGAAATCCCACATAGGGGGAATCTATTTTGCATTTCCCCAGTGCAACCTACCTTTTTATCCTGTTCTTTTCTGATACACAGGTCTACATATAAAATAGATACACTACATTCTTCAAAGAAAGAAAAAAATATCCCTGTCAAATCCCTGACAGCATAATTCTAATAGATCAGTGTTGGTGTCTGTGAAAGTTCCTGAGTTGTTATGAAACTGGTTTTGACTCACAGATCTGATATTCACAATTACTCTATAAATATGATTTTGCTTTCATCATGACCTCCTGGAAATAAGGCAAATCCAGAGGATTTTTTGTTAACACTATTACTTATTGAAAGAACACTTATTGAAATAATTACTTATTGAAGAATTCTCAGTTTTAGATATTATTATAACTTTAAACTATGTCCAGAATTTTTTCTTTCTTTGGCAGTAAATCACAGTTATTTTAAGGCTATATTACATTATTTTCCCTAGATTTTGCCTCTTATTTACACCTGGATCCTTTTAGTATCACTCTTGGGCTCAGACTGGCAGGAATATTAATAAGTAATTTTTTTTTTTTAATTTTGGGTCTGATAATAGATTTTCTCTCTATCCTCAACTATACTGCATGAACCAGAGTGTTAAGTGCTTTAACCATTGATGTTCATGTTTAAAATCTATTAATACATTATCAATATGTGTGTTTATCTATGAAATAACAGTGCAAACTTGCACAATATTATGAAAGGTGGATAAGGATTATAAGGTATTATAAGGATAATCACAGAATCATTCAGGTTGGAAAATGCTTCAAGATCACGAAGTACAACCTTTGACTGAACACCACCTTCTCAACTTTACCACAGCCCTAAGTACCATGTCTGGTAATTTCTTGAACACTTCCTGGGATGGTGATTCCTCCACCCTCATGGGCAGCCCATTCCAATGCTTGACCACCCTTTCCATGAAGAATTTCTTCCTGATACTCAGTGTGAATCTTCCCTGGCACAGCTCGAGGCTATTTCCCTTGTCCTGTCACTTGTTGCCTGGGAGAACAAGCCCATCCCCACCTGGCTACACTCTCTTTTCAGGGAGTTGTGGAGAGCAATAAGGTCTCCCCTCCTTTTCTCCAGATTAAACAACCCCAGCTCCCTCAGCTGCTTCTCGAAGGACTTGCTCTCTAGACCCTTTCCCAGCTTCATTGCTCTTCTAATTATTTTTTCTACAACTTCTTTTGAAGTTCAAATTAATAATTAGATCGTATAATGACAAATATACATCTTGTTTCAGTCATTGCAATTTGAAGGGTCTTTTGCTGTGGAATGGAAAATGAATTATTAAAAAAAAAAATCAGGTGAAGTTTCTTCCTGTGAAGTATGCATCTTGAGACTTTGCTCATTAAAATAGCAAGCCTAAATTTACACTGAAAAACTTTTTTTTTCTATCTTCATAGGCATATAATTTAAAAATTAATTTAAAATAGCCTCAGGGCTATTGGACAAGTAATGAAGGCTTGTTAGTTTCATTCAGCTTGCTCACACAGCCTTCAGTTTCATACTGAAGAGCAGAAAAGTTTCAAATATGCACAATGTAAGAGAAGATAACATTATTTCTTCCACAATGTGTGAACAAATAAACCATTTATGGTTTGACTGCTCCTAAAAATCCATAGCACATCCATCTTCTCATCAAGTGCTATATAGGTGCTAAGGCTGGAGTTGGTGTCTAACAGAGTGGAAGCAGCATCCTACTATTCCCTTTGCTCCAAGTTCCCTTTGCTCCAATGGAAATAATTTCACTAGGCTTAAGCTGGAAAATCAATAGAATTAATGGCTCCAGAAAAGTTGAGAATTTTACAGTTTTTAATATTTTACCTTTTTTTTTTTTCTTTTTTTCCTCCATTTTTAAAGCATAAACAAGACTCCTATGTATTTTGAACTGAGTCAGGTTTCTCATGTATTATTTCTAGACCTAAAGTATCTATCTTGAGATTGATATGGAAGATAAACATGGATTCTGAGCATCTGTATAAACTCTTTCTCCAACCATATAGTCCTTGTGCAGAGTAACCTTGTTCATTACCATAAAGAGACTATTTATGAGCAAGAAACTATTACAATACCATAGTTATCTGGACATTGAAGAGAATAGTTTGAATTTAGGCTAAATAAGATACGAGTATACATTTGGAAACAATTCAATATTAGTCCAGATTTATGTGACACAAAACGCCTATATGCTTTTCACAACTGACTTTAGAGCCTTTTTCCCCCCCTTGGAATAAATGTTTTTATATCATAAAAATAAAGGATTAACAATTCAACAGTAGGAGGACATTTCCATGGAATAATAGGCAGAGGAAAAATAAGTTCCATTCCATAAATACACTGAAATAAAATAATGATAACATAGTAATGCTTGTGTTGCCTACACAAGCATTTGGTCATCTACAATTACCATTAAATACTCACTGCAAAATTTAAAGTGTAATATACATGCATTGACTCATTGACATGAGTGTGCTGGGCAGAGAAAGCTGTATGAACCTCAGTCTTCCACTCAGGTCATAATTTATGGATATGTTGCCATCTTTCATAATGCAAAACCTAGACCGTTGGTAGAGCAGCAAATGCTTTCGCTCTTAAGGGAATTCTTGTAGACTATATCCTCTCTTCACTCAACTAGTGCTTTTCTGTTTCTGCACAAGACTTCTGACCTAATGCAATCTGTGATTTTCCTTTTGCTGAAAAGAACTGACAGTAATAGATAGGTCTATATATTCCCAACTCAGATTATCTTCTGTAACTTTTACATACAGACACTTTGCACCTTAAGAATTTTCAGTATCATTGATGTTACAATTCCTGCCAAAAACAGCGATAAAATTCATAGACCTTATTGGGAAACTATCTGTCAGAAAGTGAAGGCAGTACTCAACCTCCTGCTTGCAAAATGCAAAATGAGATTCGGGACAGAGCAATGTTATGATGCTGGTCAGGAAGCGTGGAGCTCACGCATTTAGTTTCTGTGCCCACAGCCTGGCTGCCGAAGGTAGCTGGGCGTTTGTGGTGAGGAAAAGGGACGGCTGTCCGCGCCCGTCCCAGGCATTTCAGCTGCCCGAAACCAGGGAAGGGAGGAACCTCTAGTTCCCCAAAGAACGCAACTCACCTGAGCAGTACGGCAGCTTCCCACAGATAAAACCCCGAGACAGCCGCGCAGAGGTACCTAATCCGGGCCATGCTGCTCGGAGACACGGCGAAGCCCGCGAGCGGCGGTGTCCGAGGCATCGGAGGGGCTCCGCGGCGCGGCTCGCCGGGCTCG
>VWZN01019122.1:90941-113177 GCA_013396955.1 Regulus satrapa | reverse complement strand
GGGAGGGGGGGAGGGGGGGGGGAAGAAACCCATCTCTGTATTTCAGTCTCTTCTTTGAAAGTACAGTGCTGATTGACACAGAAAACTATATCCTGTTCTATTTGACTTTTTTCAGACCAGAAAGATGATCTAGAACCATAGGGTGGACTAATAGGGAAACCCAAAGAGTTTGAAAGTTTGACTGGGAAGGTGAGTGGAAGGGCTTATGAGAAGGAACAAGGAAAAGAAGAACATCTTGAGAGCGAAACCAGAAAGTTATTCACGAGAACGTGGGGGACAGAGAATAAGGTTACAAGTAGATGTGGCAGTAGGAAAGTGACATGATTACATTTATTGTCAGATAAACCAAACATTTCAGGCAAACCAGGTGCTGCTTTCCTTAGCAACGGTAAGGCTTTATGAGTTGATACAGAGAAATATTGTTTGAGAAATTCTTGTGGGAATCTCTATGGTTTGTGCACAAAGTAAAATGAAGGATTTTTCAGGAAGGGCTACAACTGGAGAATGGCAGAAGGGGAAAATATGTATGAGATTGTAAAATATGGTTGTTCTGTGAACCTAAAAGTCTTTGACTACCCATATAATGTCTGGGAAAGCCAGTGGAAGGAAACATCTGGGAGGACCAGTTCAGGACAGGACTCTGCATTGTGAACAGCATCTGACTGGGCTTGTCTCCTTCTCCTTAACTGCCTCTGTATCATCTGCCTGCCTTTTTTTTTTTTTTTTTCCTGTAGCCACTAACTTGTGCTAGATGGCAGCCCCAATACTTGTGCAGCTCCAATAATTGCACAGTCCACAAAATCATCTCATGCCAGACTCTTATTAAAACTATTTAAAAGCCATAAAAATCTTAAGGGCCAAAGATGGAAGCATATGTGGAAAAAGGCAAAAGTTTAGCAAGATAAGACACATAAAGTGAAGAAAAAGTAACTGAAATTTCATGGAAGTATTATAAACTCATTTCAGAAAAAGGAAGATGGAAAAAAGAGAAAAGAGAATGAAAAAAGAGAGAAAGAAATCTAGAAAAATGTTTAACAAAGAAAAAAAAAACATGATTAAAGGGTCGTCAAGTAGAGGAGATGCAGGAAAGAAATAAGAAAGGAGGATTTTATGCATTCCTTATATACAAAGAAAAGTGTGAGTTAGAAGTAAGGTATTTCATTAGAAACTGAAAGTATTCACATGTTCCACCTGCATGTATATAATCTTTTTCTTTTTAATTTTTTTTTTTTAAATTTCAAAAAATACCTAACATGTGGCTTTCGCCACAGTTCTTAATTTACACTGTCCATTTTCAAAATAACTCTTTTCTTTTTTTTAAGCTCTTCTTCAAGATTATTCCTAGCAAGCATCACTAAATATTAATGCCTACCACACATTTTAGAGCCAGTTGGGATTTCTTTGTTGAGACCTATCAAGTGTATGGCAAAGAATGCATTAGAATATCACTAATAAATTTTCTTCTGTTTCCTGAACTTTTTAAATTAGTAGTGATTATATAAAGGAAAAAATGCTTTAAGTTTTTAGGTCCACTTTGCGAAAAGTTGATCTTTTTCTTTTTGTTCTCTCTGCTGCCCTGAATGTCAACAACAATTGTGAAAGAAACTCATTAAAACCCTCAACTGAAAACACAACAACAAACTAACGAATCCATCTATTTGCTCAGGAACAGTCTTTCAATGCAGGTGCTCTACAGAATCAGTGGAGTATTTTATTTTTATATTTAGAAATCTTGATTCTTCTCTCTCCCCTTAAAATGAGTATGCAGTGAGGCTGCTTCTCCAGGAGCTATTTATCTTGGTGTATTATGAACTTCAACAGTGAAGTGGTCTAATTTAATTTATTTGCACTGAGGCATATGCATTTTTCTTATGGTGCTATTAGTTGAAACTACCATCACGAATGCTCCATGCCTCCAATAGGAATTGTTCTAATAATTATACATGCAGGCCATACTTTAGATATGCAGAGTTCAAGATTCTCAAAATCCTTGTGGGAAAAATATATGTTTGCTTGTACTTTAGGTAGCCAATTTACCATTCCATTATTTTATTCCGATAAATGAGACTGTTTTCAAAGTTTTGAAAATTTTCTGTTGGTAGTGTTGAATATTAAAATATTTTTTTTCTGAGTGAATTCAAACAACCCACCTTGATTTATAAAATATTCCAAATCAACACTCAAGCATATACTGTTTTGCTGTGCTGTTGACTTATACTGCTTACTTCAAACTTTAATAAAATATTTCCTTAATTTAATATTTTTTAATTCACTATTTTTTAATTACCATCTTTTAGTCATCCCATATCATCGCTGATAGACTTACCTGCTTATTATATAAAGCAAAACCAATGGCTATGTGCTATCTTTAGAAGGTCTTGATGCTATCTTTTGATATTTCTGACAGTTACAGTAGATTGATAGGTGAGACTTGTTTGAACATCTATTTTAAAACTAGAATCCACAGAGATTCTGTCTCAAATATTAATTTGTTTATTTATATATGCCTCACATATATGGATAAAAAATAAAATAATATTGCTCGTAATTCATAATATGATACTGGGTGTGTGCCATATACATACAAAATTGAGCAGCTTAATTTATTTTCAGTAGTATTGGAGATTAATTGAAGTACATTCTTTACAAATGGAAAACATCAATATGTTGAAAAAAAGTTTTCACCAAAATATTCTAATATCAATCTCTAATTCTCCTTATAACCAGCAGCCTGGATAGCTATTATATCTCTGGTTCAACCATGATCTAGGTATATATGAAAGTACATCAATTGTGTTCATGAGCTTGAGAAATGTTCACCAGGATTAGCCTGTGAGACAAAAGTGCTTTAAGGTTACTGGAAGAAGATGCTCCTAATGTGCATCATAACAGGTTTTTGTTTGTTTGTTTGTTTTTTTTTTTTTTTTTTTTTTTGTTCCAAAAATGAGGATACTTGAAAAGCTTTCTATATGAGGACAACAAGAGATAAAATAGGTCAATATTACAGACTATGAGAGATTATTAACCCACAACTGAATGCAGGATATTATAGCTACAGAGGAACCACAGTGCACATATGGGTAGAAATATTAAATGTGCTTTTTGGTGTGATAACATTATTCCGGAATATGAAGACAAACTAATCATAGTTGTAGTCATGAGAAGTTATTATTGTCATTTTAGTATGCCAAATCATAAACACATTATGGTTCAGTATGTTTAATCATCCTGTATAAAAACAGCTGACAAATTTGAAAGGGTTCTAAAAAGAACTACAAAAATGTTACAGCTTGAAATACTTAATTTTTAAAAAATATAAGATAACACCTAATCTTGTAAAAAATGGAAAGATCTTTAGACATCTGCATGAAGTAAAAGCAGTTGTAAAATCAAGGTAAAAATTTAAAGTTTAAAATAATTAGAGGTAGAAAATTGGCAAGACTGGAACCTGATAAAAGATTAATTCAGAATAGAAGAGTAATCTTACTTTGAAGCAATCAAATTATTGAAATAACTAAAGAGGGAGCAAAACCGATCACCTAATCTGTATACCTTGGTCAGTTATATATTCTGGGTTTGGTCCAGAGGGCACTCGGTAAAATGTTATGACCCATGAGATCTTGTTCAAGTCAGCTGCCATGGCTCCAATGTTAAAACATATGAATCTATAGAACCAAAATATTTTATAATTATATATTCAGCTACAGAGCTACAGTTATTTACTTTCTTATAATACTGGCTTCCATATAGAGAGTTGAAAAGCACTTATATCTTATTGGTAAGAAATAAAGACCTCCTGTATGTAGTCCTTACCACACTTGTATTGCCAGTTTGTACATTCTAGCATTTTTAGAGAGAATGCTGTGATGGGAAATGACATCACTGTAGTTTTAGATACTGGCTTTACTGAGACATGTTTGATTATGTTAATTAGTCTGGCTTTCTCAGTACATAGGATTCCCCAAGATGTAATTCATCCAAGTGTGAAACCCCAGAGGCTTTGACCTATTACTAAACACAAAACTACAAATAGAATAAATATTTTTCAATAAAAATAATCCTAAAAACATTTTTAAAACATGAGAGTACCTTCCCAAAAAAAAAAAAAAAAAAANNNNTTAAGATGTACTTCACTAGATCTGTAAAAAAAAAAAAAAAGAAAAGTTATTGTTTAGCAAGCAAATAAAGGCTTAGAAATGTATTTCAGTCTCTGAAAACAAAGCAGAGTCTGTATGAAATAGTTTGCCAGACAGTTTTCTCTAAAAAATATAAGTGTTCACCACAAGGCTGAAACATAACATTCCAAAAAAGCAAGACTTGGGATAACCAAAATCAATAGACTTTTTATTTTGTTTTTATGAACTGTTGCCATTGCATTTAATTTTGCAGTACATACAAAGAAATTGTTTCTAATTCATGGTTAATTAAATTTTCAGTCTTTTAGCAAACTGTGAAACACCAGATTTCCTGTATTTTTCAACAGATATTTTTTCTTCTCAAACAGATTCTACCTTAAGCCTTAATTCTAAGAAGTCAAATGGAGTTCCTGAGTTCTAGTGACAATAGTTTTATCTATCATGATCTATAGATTTATCCTAATCTATATGAGACACCAATATCTAGAGAGGTGGGTTATCATAGTAACAGAAATTAAAATGCAGATAAATGGTCTATATTTTACTTTTAGTGTAAGATCCCAATTAATGATGAGTTATTTCAGTCTAATATATAAAATTTTATTTCAGAGTAATAATATAGTACAGGAAAATCCTCATAATTTTGTAAATAACAGGTATATACACAAAAATACCACAAGTTGTCTGATATCAAAATATAAAATTATTGTTAAATATTAGTCATTTTGGTTGCAAAAAGTGTCTGTATGTATTCACTTTATAGGAAGGCAACTAAGCACGGATATAAATGTAGTATAAGTTTGTACTCTCAAAGTAGTCATCACTGAAAAGAAATTCTGAGGTGTACCTGATCTCTCTGGTGTCTTGACTGCCTTGGAGCAAGATCTGATATTCTCTTTATGTGTTTATGATTTCTGTTAGAAAATAAGAATCAATGGGAACTTATTTTCTCTCTGTTTTATAAAAGAATAATATCAGAACAGTCTATAAAGAGGGTAGAACTGCTTAAAAACCATTGTGTGCACAGTTCAATCAAAAGCAGAAAGATTTCAAAGTTAATTTCATATTTTGTTATTAGCTCCATTAATTAATCAGGGGTTCAATCCGTTTAACTCCGCTTAGCTCAAAACAACTGAGATGTTCTGCTGGAGTCAGCAGCCCTGTGAATATTTTGCTGGCTCAAGCCTCAAGGGAGACAATTCCTGCTAGTCAGTAAGTGCTCCTTTTTTAAGTTTAATTACTCCATGTAATCATATCAGAACAATTCATAAATATCCAGAGCAGCCTGCCATTTTCCCAGTGTGAAACTTGCAGTCTCTTCTGTTTGCTTGAGTTGTTTTTTTTTTTAATTCACCCATGGGATAGTTTTGCATGGGAAAAATATCAGAGAAGCATTTTTTACCTGTGCAAATTAACTCCCATGGATTTTTTATTTTTTTAAATATGATTTCTTGCATTTTTAAAGCATATTATGGGTTAAGACCATTATTTATATAGCTGAAAACCTGTGGGTCTTGTAGTGAGAAAACTTATTATGAGGACACCTCAATGTTTTATATTTTAGGCTGTGGGTTTTATTAATTTGTTTGTTTTGGTTTTTGTTTGTTTGTTTGTTTTGTTTCTTGTGCTTAAAGAGAGGTTTTGTTAGATATTTTTGAAACCTGTTGGGGCTGGACTACCTCTGTTTCTATTAGAGTATTATACTTTAAAATGTTAAAAAAACCCCAAAAACAAACAAAACCCTAAACCAAACTACATTTTAAAAGCACTTCTCAGTGGCCATGAACAGATGCAGAAAAGTCATAGTGCCAACAGGTGTATGTAAAAAGAGAGAAATTAAAGCTGGACACCCAGATATTCTTATCCTGCTGTACTTTACAGCCTTTTTCTTGTTCATCTTGAGATTATACTGATTTTGCAGTATGTCCTGAGAGCTAAGAAACACAAGTATGANTTCTGTTTGCTTGAGTTGTTTTTTTTTTTAATTCACCCATGGGATAGTTTTGCATGGGAAAAATATCAGAGAAGCATTTTTTACCTGTGCAAATTAACTCCCATGGATTTTTTATTTTTTTAAATATGATTTCTTGCATTTTTAAAGCATATTATGGGTTAAGACCATTATTTATATAGCTGAAAACCTGTGGGTCTTGTAGTGAGAAAACTTATTATGAGGACACCTCAATGTTTTATATTTTAGGCTGTGGGTTTTATTAATTTGTTTGTTTTGGTTTTTGTTTGTTTGTTTGTTTTGTTTCTTGTGCTTAAAGAGAGGTTTTGATAGATATTTTTGAAACCTGTTGGGGCTGGACTACCTCTGTTTCTATTAGAGTATTATACTTTAAAATGTTAAAAAAACCCCAAAAACAAACAAAACCCTAAACCAAACTACATTTTAAAAGCACTTCTCAGTGGCCATGAACAGATGCAGAAAAGTCATAGTGCCAACAGGTGTATGTAAAAAGAGAGAAATTAAAGCTGGACACCCAGATATTCTTATCCTGCTGTACTTTACAGCCTTTTTCTTGTTCATCTTGAGATTATACTGATTTTGCAGTATGTCCTGAGAGCTAAGAAACACAAGTATGAATTTAGGGAGAGAGTAAATACTGAAGACATAGAATAGTGAAAAATCTCCCACTTTTGTTTGTTCTTTCTCTTGCTATAGTTTGTGTTCAGCTCTGCTTCTACTGACTATATGACAATACATGTTTCATATGGATAAAGAAAAGACATAAATCTCATAACAATATTATGATATTAAGATATTCAATAACTCTTTTAATTCCTGAATGACTTAAATAGGTTGCAGGGGATCCTTTATAATGATCTGGAAAGTGATTCCAAAATGTAAGACCTGGGCATGCTTTGGTAGCTGTTTGTTTATTTATAAACATTGTTACTCAGAACTGATTCAAAGAGTTGTGAATGAAAGCCAAACTATTTTTGCCTACTCTTTCATCAGTAGCTTTTCTTATTATTTTATTATTATTATTATTATTTTCTTACCTCTATTGTCCTATTTCATCTAATTATTTTATTGTAAAATGGTTTTTTTTTGATAATCAATTACATTACATTGGTTTTATATTAATTACTTTTTCTATGTAATGGGTGCTTGATAACATATTTTGACTTGTTTATAAGGGCTTGGATGAGTGGATCACTTGCATTGAGGTGTAATAATGACTGTTGTTAGGAAAAAGGCTGAGATGTTTATTGGACTGCCCATGTTATTATTTTGCTGCTTGTTTCATTGCATTCTATTAATTATCAAATCAATCTGCCTCCTAACATCAGCTCTTACTGTCGTGTTCCTTATTTCATGTTTGCAGTATCTGTCACACCTTTGAAAAGGATCATGTTTATTATTTGATTTTTTTCCCCTGAAAGAAACTGATAGTTTTTGGTTTTGCTCTTATCTAATGCTTCCTACTCACACATCTCTAGCTAGTGCTGTTTGTCACTGACACACAGATGCGAGAGAGAGCACATATGAGAAGGGCTTGTAACATGACTATTAGTTGGTATTAGTATAGCATTTCCTAAGTCAGTATTGGGTTTTTGCTTATATTTTGGAATTATTTCTAGGAGCTGTTTGGCATTGTCTTTATTTCTGATTTTACTCTAAATGAAAACTATTTAGATATCTCTAGTTCTAATTCAAGCACAAAACCTTTCCCATGAGCAGTCATAATATCCTCTGAAATTCAACTGTACAATGAAAGTTCTGGACTTTTGTCTACATAGAGATGTGCATAGTAGTGTAGAAGTAAGAAGAAGTATAGAGATGTGCTGTAATTTTTTGCCTAACAGTATCATGACAGTGGGAGAAGATGGTTTCAGTAATTGACCACTGGGTTTTTTTTAAGGTGTGCTACTCTTGAATCACTATCCAGCTTTTATTTGTGTGTGGCAAATTGCTTCATATGGGGGAGGGGGTCTAGGAAAGCTTTGAAATACATAATTCTTAACAGTTGCTCCTGTGTTGTTGATTCACTTAATGCAAATATTTGGCCATCCTTTTAATGAGATTTTTCTTAGCCATTCTTCTGGAAAGGAGGAAAGGGGTGAGTCGAACATGTGCTCATAACTTAAAGGATATAGTTTGAAAATATCATGTAAGTCTTGAAAGCATAAACTTTCAGTAACAATAAAGCTGTGCCAGGCACTTTGCATCCAGAGAGTTCTTCAGTATTAGAAAATTAAATTAATTGACTTTTCAAGGTGCTCTGTTTAACTTACGGTTTAGGACAAGTTTGTCATCCTTTTGGGACTCCCTTTTTTGCTTTTTATTTGTCTCAAAAATTCTCAGATTTAAATGTTAACTGCTTGTTCTGTAACTTGTACATGTTGGAATATAAAGTGTTAGAGAAACTGTTTTTCCTCTCCGTATGTGCTGTAATCAAAGGGTTTTGCCTCATTGAGTTTCCAGTGTATTCCTAATTTTTATAAAATAAATGCTAGTCTATATCTAGTAAATTTTGTTTTAAAATCCCTGTTCAGTGCTAATTCTTACATGTATGTTATGATCATTCACATGATGCACCTTGCCATTAAAGCATCTGTAACAAACTGAATCTCATTGAACTGACTTGTAGCATTATTTAAGTGAATAATGAAAGTCCCTAACAGCAAGCCTGCTTTTATTTCAGGTTAATTTTGCCAGGTTTCTGGTCCAGCATGGCCATTATTTTGTTCCTGGATGATTCAATTGCAGAAATTCTGAACTCTGTGCTCCTAGATGCTTCATTAGTGGGAGGTTAGAGTGATGGCCGGGCGCTTAAAGGATGCTGGAGTACTATCCTGCTCTGGTTATTGTCAAGTTGTAGGTGGGGAGCAGATGTGACAGACAGTTTATACTACTTAGCCATAGAGAGTGTTTTCTTTCTTTTCTGGTTTATTAACTATTACATGGCTTGAATCAGATGTGTATTTGTGACTTGTGTGTAAATTCATAAATACACTACAGCATATGCTTATATATACACAGCATTAAGTTTTGTCTTAAATACGGTTCCAAAGAAATATTAAAGCCTCATCTTGAATTAATGATTGACCGTATTTATACCTTAATTTAATTTTTCTTTTTATTGTCTCTGTTATGTTATCATTGAGTGGAGACAAGATTAAAATACTTAAGTGCCTTTTTTGACATAACTACAACATAACTACAAACTAACATAACATAACTACAAACTGAAACACTCTTTGGAAATATAAAGTGTTATAAAATACATAAAATATCATTATTTTGTTCTAATTAATAATAAAAACATTCTTTTTTAGTGGTATGTATGTTTCTCATATTAAATGTAATTTAATTTAATTTAATTTATGCATTTTTAGTTCAATATAACATGAATTTTACTTCAGATGTAGATATAACATTGATATGGAACTTAAGGCTTTATTTCATTTATTAATAAAGAAAATATATGAACTAAGATAAAGAATTTCAGAAAAGATCAGGTGCTGCATGCAAAATTTATAGAAGTGCATTTCCTTCTTCACTTGTAGTAAAGTCATTAAGCAATATAAAATCACAGCAAAATTGAGATTTTTATTTCAAGCTTTTACTTAAACAAATGTTTTCCTAATATGAAGAAAGACAATGCCCTCATACAGATTTTGCATTAGTAGATAAAGCTATTTTGGGAACTTAATGTAAGCACTTTAAGAGGATAACTGCTGGGAAATGGAAGAGGTACTGTGCTCAGAGACTTCCATCCACTCATTGTACACAACACCCCCTTCCATGTGTTGTGTACTCAGAAATTATCTGCTTTGTCTAAAGTGGGTGCTTGCACATCACAGGCATATGAAGGACCCTGCCCCATGGAAAAAAACTGTTGCCTACAGCATGGGCCAAGAAGGCCCTGAGACTGTTTTGAGAACACCAGAAGATTCTTCATAACATCCACTGATGTTTACAAAGGTTAGCCAATCTGATGCTAGTACAGAACTCTGCCTTATCAATATGCTCTGGATGTTTTGGACAGATGGACATTGCTGTCTGGTCTTGCTTGCCTGTGTGTATGCTGCTTGCTGCTTCTCTGTTCTTGCATATCGATCTTAATAAATCATCATCTTTAGCCTTCTGATTAATGGAGTCCATGTAGCTCTATTGCCCAAACAGGGGCAAAAAATGCATCCTGCTCTATAAGCAAACAGCTGTTTGTTCTTTTGGAATCATGTTTCAGAGCATGTTTTTACATGGTGCAGCTATAACAGTGGGACTCCATAGCCTACATTTTACTGTAGCTATAATGATTTAGCCAATGGATTGGAAACTAACACTTTCTAAAAATTTCTAATTTTTTTAAATTTCTGAATGACAATATCCTTGACAATGCTTTGAGACATGAAGATAAGCGGATCATAGGAAGTGAAATCTACAGCTTTACATGCTCTCGTTGTGGTACTTGTAGTGTCAAAAAGCCTAGTTATTTCAGAGGAAAAAAACTTTCTCCATCTCCAAAATACTACCAGTGAAGGGGAGTTCTGTGCTTGTTGGCAAGATGGCAAGCTCCCATGTATTTCATAGTTTTGGGCTTATTGAAGACTGGCCATGGTAGAATCATAGAATATTCAGTATTGGAAGGGACCCATCAGGATCATCAACTCCAGTTTTTGGCCCTGCAGAGGACACCTCAAGAGTCACACCCTCTTGGCTGCCAGAGCACTGCTGACTCAGGTTCAACTTTCTGTAAACCAAGAATCCCATGCTCCTTCCCATGGCACTGCTTTCCAGCCCCTCCTTCTCCATCTGTACATCCAGGGCTGCCCCATCCCAACTGCACATTCTCTTATTAAACATGTGATTTGTGATTGTTCAGCCCTCTAATTTGTTGATGACCCTTTTCAGGGCCTCTCTGCCTTCAAGGGATTTGACAACTCCTCCCAATTCAGTATCATCAGCAGACTTTCTTAGTGTTACTTTGAGTCTTTGATGAAGAAAAGCTTTTGCTGAATTAAGACGCTTCTTTCATTGGAAAATATCTTGGTTTTGCTTATATGTTCACTTGTAGTCAAACTTGGAGTATCAAGTTTCTCCATTTGAATGATGCTTCTTATATATTTTTGAACTTTAGTTTTTTTTCCTGAGGAGAGGTAGAATTTAAGTCTATTTCAGTCACAGATGTAGACAAGAAAATTCAGATTAAACTAAAATTATAAAATTGCGGCAGAAGTGGCATGTATGTATTTAAAACAGAAGTTTCAGTTTGAACTGTGAACAAGTCCAGAGATACTGAAAGAATTAAAAAGGTAAATTTATCATCACTCTGTGATGATAATTTCAATTGTGTATAACTGGTATTTTTCATTAATAATTCTCAGTAAAAGTGCTTCTTGCTGGAATTGTCATCAAACTATGTTTTGGATTTTTTAAAAGAAATGGTACTGTATGTCAGCTAAGGTGAAACAGATGAAAAATAATGCCAGTTGTATTGAGTGTGAGATTTTGGAACAGATGAGGCCCTGGTGGATCAAATTCAAATTCATTCATATTTCCTGATAGGATGCTGTGGTCTATATGCAAAAATGATGGTGAAGAGTGATTCATACTTTCAATCTGGAAATATAAATGTGCAGAACTCAAATAGTCTCTGGCTGATGAGTAATCCTGTAGTGGATTTTTGTGACCTCTTCCTTGAAATAAAGGAAGCTGGATGAAAAACTGCAATACAAATGTAAATAGCCTTGCATTACAAATGAGGTGTGCCAGTTCAGCAATGAGGATATCTAACAATATGAGGCCTATTACCAAGGGAGCAGGATTGCAGCAATGGCAAAAAGCAAATTTAGCTGCTGTGCATTTTCTGGGCCACAGTAGGGTTAGAATGCAGTCTTAAGGAGGAGTACAGAGAAAAACTGGTGCTGTCAACAGTTCTGTTCTTGTCTCCATGGCACTGCTTCATACTACTTTTAGGAAAACAGAACTGTGTTTTTAACTGCACAACAAGGTGACGAGTCACCACATGCTTTGGAGATTGTAATCTTGTCTGACCTTGAGAATGCGTACAGATATTTTCAAAATCTGTTCTATAGTATTGCTAATTTTTCTTTCCAAACTCTAAAATAGGAGTAAAATTCTTTCTTATCTGCTCCTTGACATAGCTGAATGTAGATGTGAAATCCATCCAGCTTGTTTAGTACCACCCTGATGAAAGAGGCAAAGAATAAATCCATGTCTGAGACATTACTAATATATAGGATTTTCAAGCAGACCTGATCTGCTGGAAATATGACTAATTTTTTCATTAATATGAAAAAAGAAACTTCTCCTAGATAAAAAGATACTTCTGCTAGAGGAAGATCCAATTTTTTTTTTTTTCTGCATAAGAACCCCTTCAAAAAATACCTCATTCATCAAAAGCTTTCAATAAAGTTGGAAGGGTTGAAGACTTTATGACCTCCTTTTCAGCAGATAAAACAACAAATCAAAACACATTTAGGAAAAAAAATGACTGTCACCTCCTCTTAGTTTGAATGGGATTCACCAGCAGTGAATCCAACTCACCAGCAGTAGTAACAGACAAATTTTGACATAGTTCAGAAGCTCTATTTGCACTAAAAATCCAAGCAATGTCCTGCATTCATGAAACAGTGGTGACACAAAATCTGTATAAAGCAAATCCAAGCTAATTCATATTGATTCTTGAAAACATCTAAATTCTTTACTTACTCAGGCACTAGTAATTGTTTACCTGTTTCACAATATTTCCGTATCTCACAAAGATTAGCAGTGAATGGAGCAAACTCTGATATCAGTGAAAAATAAGATAAAACATAGTTTCAAATAACTCAGTAGTATTTATCAAGATCCAAACTTCAACTATGGTGTTTATTTTGCTTTCAATATTAAAATGAGATGGACTATTTTTATTATAATGATGTGGTCCATGCAGCATGAGGAGGAAGGGTTTAGAAATGTATTTAGACTTGTATTGGCAGTTATGTTTTACCATTATGTTTCATTTAAATGGTTGCATTTAAAAAAGAGATTAAGGAGTATGCTTTGAAAAAAACTTCAATTCAGTAAAACCAGCATGACCCTTCTTTGACAGTGCTCTTTCTTAAAGGTAGTATATTATGGACTATTACTTCAGAAAAATGTTTTTCCATTATTATGCATGCCTGGATACCTATGGGAATCACTTTGAATAAGTGAAGGCCATTAGGTGAAACAAATGAAATATGGAAAAATTGTTGAGTTACCAGAGTTAATAACAAAACTACTTCATGCCTACTGGCAGTAGTGAGACATAATATCCTTTATCATAAGGTTGCACATATAAATGAATTTCTGAAGTTAAATACAGTGCAGGAATCTTGCAAAGCCAGTGGGCAGGAAACAAATTTCCCTGGGCAGCCATGAGACATTTCGAGTCTGGCATTACAGTGAACCAGAATTTCTTTCCAGCTACAAGAAAGGAAAAATTCAGTTCTTTGAAACATTTTCTCTGGAAATGATATATGTTCAAAGGGCTTATCTCAACAGACATTAGAATGCAGTAAGGAGGATGGCTTAGTGTACCCCACATTTCCTCTTTCAGCATAGCATTCAGAAAAAATTTCAAGATACAACTATTTTGTGTAAATTTGTTACAAACTGTAAATGTCTTTTCAAAATTTCTTATTTATTGAATGAAGGCAAATCAGAGGAACTTCAGAATGCTGTAAATATCTTATAAAATGCTGGGATACTGGGGGCAGCCTCCTCAGGGATGTGATCATCTTCTGCCCTCATAAATAAAAATTTTCAGGATGTAATTGGACATTGTTAAATAATCTCATCTAGGCTCCCTTTCCTGTGGAAGACTGGATCTGATGATCTGTCAAGTTCCCTTCCAACCTGGGCTGTTCCTATGGAATAGATAGCTTTTACAAGATTTGTATTTGACTCAGTCTCACATTGACCCTTTTAAGGTGTAGATTCTTGTCAGAGACTTCTAAAGGGTTTGCATTTACTGCTGAGGGGAATGAATTTTTCTTTGTCTCAAGAAAACAATTTTGAAATATGACTTTTTATTTTTTCACTGACAACTTCTCACAGTCAACAGTAATTGATGACCAGCAGTGACTGATATGCCTTATCTGAGATAATTTGCTTTCCAGACAGTGAAGCAAACAACAAACTACCCATTGTGAGTTGGATCTATTTTTTTAGTGGAAAAGCAATTACCCTTAAAAAAAAAACCCAAACCCCAAAAAAACCANAAACCCAAACCACAAAAAAACCAAAACAACAACAAAAATAAAAACCCCAACCAACCAACCAACCAACCAACCAACCAACCAACCAACCAACCAACCAACCAAAACCAACCAAGCAAACAAACAAATAAACCAACTGGAAAATGGAAAAAAAACCCCAACCAAACAAAGAAAAACCTCCACAAAAAAACCCCCACAAAAACTATTACCCTTAACTTATTAGCTCTAAGACAGGGCCAGTGTGCCAAGATAATGTTGTCCAGACCTTGCCAGGTCATTAAAATAACTGAGGTTTTATCAAACTTTTCTTGATTTTAAATGCATACAGATAAAACTTGAAAGTGGCATAGAAAAACAACTTTTGAAATTTAAGAAAACACTTAAGGATGTACTCAGTTTAGTTTTCAGTACCAAATTATTTTCCAGATATTTTTCCAGGTATCTTTATAGACACATAACAATTGTCACTGCACTTGCCAAGGTGAACTGACCAGGAAAATATCTTGCTTTTTCTGTANAGTTTTAATAGAGGTGTGTGATATTACATGGTGAAAAAAATTACAGGTTTAGGTTTTGGGGTATAGTAACACATATAGAGCAAAATGGAGGTTTTAGGTGGTTAGTTCTCTTCTCTTTCCACCTTTTTTTTCATGAGTTTGGGCGACATTGTGTGATTGGGTGCAGAAGTCCACTATGTGAGCCACAGCTGGCTAGTTATTGGGTTAAAAGTAAAAATAATTTGTCTGGCAGTCATTAATTAGTTAAATTTACCCTTAAAATACCTTATAGTTAGGAGCAATAACTGATGATCGCCATTTTTACCTCTTTAGCTCAAGTGTTGAGAACTCACTCCCTTGTGAGATTGTAACATTAATAAGAACTAACAATCATCTAAGTCTGAAGAAGAAGCGATGTATCTGGCATTCATCCTGTTCCTGAAAGAAGCTAAAGGCAGAAACAGTACCAAACAAGGTCCCTTCTTAGCTCAACCTAACCAGCTGAGCTGGAACCAGTTAAACAATAGAAAAAAGTCCAATGGAAAAGCTGAAAAGCAACTGAAAGCTGCTGAAAGTGCTTTATTTAGTCTGGAAAAACTGCTCTTTAATGGACTAAGTTATTTCCTTTTTTGATACCCACTCACTGCTGAAATTTGTCAGTGTAAGCAAAAAGCTAGCAGATTCACAAAACGTTTTTACCCAAAGAAGAAACAGTGATGAATGCTGCAGTTNCGTTGCACTTGAGATTACTGACAGTGTTGCCCAACTGCCAATTTCCAAGTACTACGTAACAGGGAAAGCTGTTAATGTGCCATGAATAGCAAAATCCTTTAAAAAAGATAGACTGTTAAGTGACTTCTCAGATGTGTTTAGCAGGATGCCTCCTCAAGGATGTTGGTTGAGCAGCTTCTAAGCTGTCTGAGTAGAAACAGAAGCTTTGTAGCATTACATCTGATGAAGTCATACCTTATCATTGGCAGACAAACAGTGTCAGACTTACAAAATGGCCAAGAGCGGCAGATCTTCACCCGCTGCAGGTGGTACTGCAGTTTCTAGTACCGAGACTGTAACAGTCACAAAGTAAATTCTCATCTGGGGGGCTGAAATCTCTGCCTTCCTGCTACCAGAACAGGCACACTGCTAATAAAAACCACAACTAGTTCCCAGGGCTGTGAAGCTTATTGATAATAAATTAGTGGGATTCAGCATTATTTGATCTAATTGTAACAGTTAACTGTAGAGTGAAATATTGGGCTGCTTTGTAGCAATATCTTTTTATTTCCTGTGTTTATGCTTCCTATAAGAAGAAATTCCTTTGCACTTTTTAATATAATACATAGAACTAGATTTTAATTTGGCTGAACAGGCCAGATAGAAAACAGCTGACCACTATTTCAAGAATTGATGCTGTCGTGTGGGTCATAGGATTCAGAGAGTCAGAGAATGGTTTGGGTTGGAAAGGACCTTGAAGACCATCTAGGTCCAGCTGACTTGCCCATAGGCAGGAGCACTGCTACACATGTAGCAGACAAATGCCCTTTCCTGCTTAATCCTTGGAAGAACAGCTGCTGAAAGGCACAAAGCTCCACGCAGAGATGACTTCTGTGGGTTGCATATAAAAACATTTTATTGAAGGCTCTACTTGCCCAGTAACAACTTTTATTAGAACTAAGAGAGGTCAGGATTTTTTGCTTCTCCAATGCTATTTCCTTAACATGGGTGTGCTTTACAGTGTGTTTTAGAAGAATTGCCTTTATAACATATGCGAGCAATGAAAGAAAAGAGGGAAAACTGTAAACTACCTCAATGTAACTTTCAATAAAAAAAAAAAAAAGCCAAAACAATCCCCCCAAAATAACCCAAAAAAGAATATGATGTGCAATATATATATTTAAGAAAAAATATGGTGTTTTCATGTACTTAATGTAATCCACTTATACATGATCACTTCTAAAAATATCAGTCTGCTCTTAAGCCCTATTTCTACCTCCTCCTGAAGCAAATAAAAATACATGGTGTAAACAAATATATTGAATTTTTTTTTAAATTATCATCAAACAATACTAAAGACTGAAATGTTTACTTAGAAGATGGTTCAAAGAGAAAAACTGTATCCAAGAGATAACTCAAATGTATTTTTTTTTCTGAAAGTACCAAGTGAATGCTTTCTTTAAATTAATGAAATTTTCTGTTGTAATGAGCAGATTTCCAAACAGACGTATTTAGCAAAAGTTGTTTGTTAACCTTTAAACTTTATCTAACCCCTCAGAAATTTTTTGTTTCGAATTTCTTTTCTCTTTTAAAGAATCCTCCTGGAAAACTGGTTTTGAATATAGACTAATTAAGATACATATGCATAAATTTATATATATATTTAATATGCACTGCATTTTTTTTGTTGTATTCATATTTTAAACTGTCTTGTACATTCAGGAAATGTGTGATATTAAGATATTCTGTAATAATAAGCTCTAATAAAAATTGTAGTTGCAAGAAACATTCTCTGTCTTCTTGTGTTACCTTGTTTCTTAACAGAGTGAATGGTTGGTGGTTTATCCAGGTGTCATTCCAATGCCAATATAGTTTCCCCAAAACTTGACCAGATGTTGCAGATCTAAGCATACATAGCAGCTTCAATTTTAGAGCAAAAGTTTTGAGTTGATGACCATGCCTACGTGTTAGACGTGTGTGACTAGGGTATAAAATTCTCATGCTTGACACCCCATGGAAGTGGACAGATTACTGGATGACCATAGAGATCTTTTCTAATCTAAACAATTTTAAGGTTTTATGTAGTGAGGTTGTTGTGGCAGATACGTTTGTAGAATTTTTTTATGACTCCCCATTGTGGTTGAAGTTCATTTGCAGTACTGATGGCTTTTTGGACATTTGTAACTTCATGGCTAGAAGAATGAAGGCAAAGTTTAAACAAAAAATGAGGGATATAGAGTTATTAATTTCAGACACAGGAGGTCTGAAATACAGACAGGACCATTTTTGAGCTTACTTTGCATTATTAGGTATTTCAACAGTATTGCACTTTATACTGATCTGGGAACAATTCAGTTAGGAAAAGTAAATGTGAACTTTATGTCTTCAAATAACTGCTTATAGTAATAGTAAAAGAAATAGTAAAAAGTAGCATGGCAGCATATCTGTGAGAGTTCCTGTCTGACAAACATTTGAGGAGAAAGAATGATTTGTCTATTTTTTCAGTGAAAAATCAGGTTCTCTATGTGGCAATAAAGGGATGTCCAGCAGTCTGCAGGTTCTGAGTATACTGTATGAGTCCAATTGACTTAGTGAGCTCAACACTGAGTGAACATGCACTGTAGGAGCATGCTAGTCACCTTGTCTGTACCCGTGTAGTCAACTCTGAGGAAGATTGCTTTCTTAGGGTTTATATAAGCCTGGATTTGTAGGAAATACAAAAGTGCTTGATCCATTTAGTTGCAAGAGTTAGTGAATCCTTAAATCAGTGTCAATTATGACACTTTCGGTCTTGGACCATGATTTGTTATATTACTACCTAAATATTCCCAAATGTGAGGAGGAGGGAATTGGATTTGATGTTGTTTACAGATCCCTCCCAACTTGAGATATTCTCTAAATTTATGAACAGTAGATGTAACTGTTCTTGATCAGGCAATGAGAAGTCTCAAATTTGGGTATTTATAATTCTAGTCTTGTATGTGGTCTACTTTTGAATATTGAAATTTTCTTATTTCTTCATAACAAGAGAGGTGCTTTGCTAAATTAAAACTGAGAGAAAATTCAATATTTTAAGACAGATATTGAACCATCCAAAAGTTTCTTGAAGATAAATGAATTTCAGAAATTTGTACTCTTAGGTTTAAAAGTTAAGCTATTGATATTTTTCTTTAATCAGTTAACTTTGCAAAATCTTTCTAACAAAATATTCTTCCAGAGTATCACAGGGTATGATTTTGTGTCTCTATCTTCTATGCTAATTTTACAATAATCAGGTTTATCTGCTAGTTTTACTCGCATATGCAAGACATATGAAAAGCAAGAGAAAAATGAAGGTCTATATTCCCAAATTTAACAGAGTTCTGAGTAAAAGTCCCTCTGATGTTTGGGTTTTTGATTTTATTTTTTATTTAAGCATAAATGGGATAGTGTCTTTAATGTTTGTAATATCTTAAGAAAATATTAAATACCTGAATATTCCTATACTGCTTTGTTTTATGCTTTGTTCTTGCCTATTTTTCTTTAGTCTCTTTAGTGCGCTGGCATTTTCCCTACAACCTTCTGTCTACCCTACAGCACTTCTAGCAGCAGATCTGTTTTCATAAATCACTTTGAGAGAAGCCAACACTCATAAAGAAAATATATGTTGATTTTTGTACAGTTCTGACATCTAACGGAAAGTTAAAATAAAGGCCACAATAAAATTCCACTGCAATTCATACCATGCTTGGTTTGTGTTCTGTGGATATGCAGTTTTTTCTTTAAATTAGAATATCATTCTTATTTTAATGGGGTTTTTGTTTGTAAAATAAGATGGTAATGAAATGAAACACAACTAGGTTCCAGTCCTGAAATCTGTTCTTGCTTTTTCATAGAGGGAAAGGTTTTACTGATGTCAATGACAGTTTTGCCTGAATCAGAATTGCAGGATTGGGCTGATAGTGTCTGACTTAATGAATTTCAAAGAGGAAATTTCATTCTGTGACCAGACAGATCATTTTGGAGTGTCTTTCACAGCCAGTGAAAATACATCTTGTGACTATGTTTTAATTTCCCTTTTGTTTTCATGCTTCTTTAAAGCTTTATTTTCCTTGGGAGATGCTAGTCTAAAAAATAAGCAGACTGTTACACTTGCAAGGATAGTAATGAGATTAATGGAAGATCATTTTAAAATCTTACTGAAAGATGCATGGACTTTTAAAAATTATTATTTTGTTATTTTTGGTATGAGGAGTGAAAGAGGTTTTGCTGCAACATTCTTTTATTTTCCAAGAAGTTTGCTTTGCTGCTTGGTAACTGCAAGGCTTATTTAATTAAAAAAGACTAACTCCCACATACATTTGAGTAATCTTAAGATTGGCTAACAATCATAGATATTTAACAAGCAGAAGGCTCAGCAGAAAGAGGGAGTTTGAGTCCAGAGTAAACAAGGGAAGAAGTAAATATGGAAGAGAGGGTTGATATTGGGTTTTTTCTTTCCCACTTGCTTTGACAACAGAACCCACTACCTGTTCTGCCTGATATGCACTAACTTGCAACTGATGGCATTTTTAGAGCACAAAATGTAACCAATTCTAACCCAAAACAAGGCCTGTGGGGATTCATACAGGGGAATTACTTATTTTTTGGTACATCTGCTATGTAGAATTTATGATACTATATATGGTTTATAGTATATGATATATGTATGGTATATAGTATATGGTACTATATATGGTTGTTTGTTTGGGTTTTTTAAGCCACAGATGGTCTTTGTGCACAAAGCTCTCTACAAGTGACCTTAAACTGAGGTTGCCTATTGCTGAAGTGAGGTAATTCAGCCACAGGCAGGTTCAGAGACTATACTGGCTACTACTATGCAATGTATTGCTGATTTTAGATTTGAACTGTAATAACCAGCACTCCCTCTTGGCCACACAGAAAATTATGTGAATGGCACAATGGAAAACAGATTTTTAGTCTTTATTTAAGCAGATGTAAATACTATTTTTTTCCCCTCCCCCTCACACACTTGCTTAACATGTGAATATTTTAAATGGTACTGGATCAGAACCATGATATCTTGCCTTTGTAAATATTTATGAGAAAACATGCATTAATAGTAATTTCTCAGAAGGATAGTGTGCAGTGTTTAAATTGTTCTGTTTTATAAACTGTGTAAAGGGACAGGTTTATAACAACAAACCTACTGAAAAGAATTCTGTCTTGTGTCAGGCTTCTTTCCTCACTTTTTCCCTGCTATTTGAAGTTTGTGACAAAAAGGCAGGGCACTAAGGAGCTGAAACTACATTTTCAAAAAGGCTGAAAAATAAGTGATCAGGAAAAATAAGTGATCTACCTCAGAAGAGGTAGATCAGGATTGTGGAAAATATGCCTCAGGATGGTCTGGTATGTATTGAGGAAAATAGTCTAAATATATGCAAGTTTTAACTATAGGACGGAGGTTTTTTCTCTATGGGAGTCAGTGCAGTAGTGTTCCTTCTTGTGTTTCTTAGCCATGAAGGAGAATTATCTTTGACATGCTGTCATAATTTCAGCAATGCTTTTCTCTGTGTAGCTGCACTATTGGAAGAGGAGCATGAGATGTCCTCCTCAGCATGGCCTACTCTAAGTGGTGGTGATGTGTCCCTTTGGTCTGGAAAGAGGAGCAGGGAGACAATAGTATATACACTATCTGCATTAGATCAAGCTTTGAGAAGATTTACTCTTTATGGAGACACCTTTGTCTCAAATACTGACCTAACTATTTAAAAACAAATAAAAATACTTTAAAAATCTCAAACCAACAACATTTCAGGAAAAAAGAGTAACAGCAACCCACAGAGTTAGATGAACTGTCTCACCTCACAGCCTCCTTTTATCTCTTTTGATATTGTTTCAAGGAGGTAAAGAGTAAAATGCAGCAGACTGGAGCAATGGTAGCACATTTTTCCTGCAGCAAGATGAGGGATGTAATCTGAACACTAATATTGAGGATTATATGTAGCAAGGGACCACATACTTCAGATAAGAGTAATCAAGTAGTAGGGCATACAATTTAAACAAATAATTTCATGTTTTAGAAGACAGAGCCAGCAAGAGATGCCCAGCGCTTTTTGAGGCTACTCAGGCCATTAGGACCACACCAAGAAATACCAGTCATTTCAGTCAGAAAGCCATTTTCACTGTTGTCCCAGCTTAAGTGCCTCTATGCTATCACATACAGAATGGGGAGTAAAGAGGAGAAATGATGTGCCCAGTCCTGCAGGGCTGAAACCTTTGCGGCATCATTGAAACATTGTGGAATGGCTCCTATAACTGGAGTGCTGAAATGAAAGAATACAGGATCTTTAGGAAGAACAGGCAAAGGAAGGCCCAAGAGATCTGGATGATACTCCAGGTTTGTATCCTCCAGGCTCAAGAAAAATGCATCCCTACAAAGAGTAAACCAGTGAAAAATACCAGGAGTCCTGCATGGATGAACAAGGAGATCCTACACAAATTTAAACATAAACAGGTAGCTTAGAGTGTGGAACCAGGGGAAGGTAGACTGGAAGAAATACAGAGAAATTGTCCAAATAGCCAGGAAACTTGTTTGCAAAGCTAAAGTACTGACAGAAGTAAATCTGACTAAGGACATCCTAAGTATTAAAAAAAAAAAAAAAAAAAAAAAAAAAAAACAGGAAGGGGCT
>VWZN01019122.1:76822-90935 GCA_013396955.1 Regulus satrapa | reverse complement strand
AAAAAAAAAAAAAGCCAGGAAGTGCATTTGTTTTTTTACCTTGGTCTCCACTAGCAAGTGTTCAAGCCAGCACCCAAGTTGTAGAAGGTGAAAGCAAGGATTGGGAGAAGGAAGCACTGCTCGCTGTAGAAGAGAGTTTGAGGCCATGTAAGGAACCTGAAGGCACACATGTCCATGGGACCTGGTATGATACATTCATAGGTCCTAGGAGCACTGGAGAAGGAAATAGCTTAACCATTATCCATCATATTTGAGATGTTGTTGCAATCTGGTAAAGTTCTCACTGACTGGAAAAGATAAAACATAAATCTCATTTTTTGAAAAAGAAATAGGGAAGACTCAAGAATATACAGGTCTCACTTCTGTGTCTGGTAAGATCATGAAGTGCATCCTCCTAGAAAGTATGCCAAGGCACATGAGAACCAACATGGTGAGAGCCAAGATGGCTTCTCTAAGGGCAAATCACACCTGACAGATTTGGTGATCTTCTATCGTGGAATTACAGCAGGGGTGGATAAGGGAAGAGCAACAGCTGTCACTATCTGGACTTGTGCAAAGCATGTTATACTCTCCCACATTCCCTCCTTGTCTATAAACTGGGATGGATGTAGATTTGTTGGACAGACACTCAGTGAGTAAGGAATAGGCTGGAGAGTTGTACTCAGGCTTGAGGTCAACGACTCAATGTCCAAGTGAAAGGCAGTGACAGGTGGTATTCATCAGAGATATTGTGTGAGTCAACACAGACAGGCAGCCAGAACAACCCCAAAGCCTTAGCCATAATGTGAAGAATAAGTTTATTTTAATACCTCTCAACGCAAAGGATCCTGGAGCAACACCCGGGCAGACACACAGGGAGGAACAGAGATTCTGTCAGGCTCAGTCCAGTCCAGCCCAGGGCAGGGCTGCTGTCTGCACCTGTTAATCAAGGATACACACACTCATGGTTATCACCATGCTGTGATCTCAGTGGGCTTTTTATGAGCTCTGAGCTTTGTCTCTCTCTCAAGAGAGGGAGCTCAAGCTCATCTGTGAGAGTGCCTCCAAGTCTCTGCAAGCTTCTGTTATCTCTAGACAGAGATTCTACTCCTCAAAACTCACACAGCATAGCAAGCAGTAGGCATAATTTATTGTTTATACATGAGGTTTCCCACACTCTTATTCTCCAGGTCTCAACATTCCTAGATGCGAGGTCGTTTGAGTGAACCTACAGTCCTCCTCTCTACTCTTCCAGTTTTAATTTTTCCTCACAACAGATGGGGGCTGTTTAACATCTTTGTTGGTGACATAGACCGTAGGACTGAGTGTACCCTCAACACATTTGCTGATGACGCACAGTTGTGTGGTGCCATCAGCATGTTAAAGAAAGGGATGGTCCAGAGGGACCTAGACAAGCTTGAGAGATGGGTTTGTGTGGACCTCATGAGGTTCAATAAGGCCATGTGCAAGATCCAGCACCTGGTTCAGGGCAATCCCAAGCACAAAGACAGGCTGGGCAGAGAATGGATCAAGACTAGCCCTGGGGAGAAAGACTTAGGGGTGTCTTTTATTTGATGAAAATTTCAATATGACTAGGACAGTGTGCACTCACAGCCCAGAAGGCCAAGCACATCCTGGGTGTCACATCCTGTAACACAACAAATAGTCACATTCAATGAAAGATGTTCTCCCCCTCTGTTCTTTTGGGCATCTGAATTTACTAATTTGTCAAAAAATACAAATAGTGCTATTGTGACTACCTTACCTGTGCATACAAAGAGAAAGATGCAAACCCCCCTTTTTTTTTTTCCTTTTAAACACATTAAACATAAAAGGCTGATATTAAGTGGACTAACTTTGTAGGCTTCCAATGTCAGCAGAATTTATGTTGGTTTAGGTGGAGGAAATAGTCCAATAGATTCACTTTGTCAAGGACTATTAATATTTTCCTGGTTTAATTTAGGCATAAAGCTCTGACGTAGTATATTTGTGAGTGAATCATAGTACAGGATCATGGCTCAAATCCCCTTTGTGCAAGGAATGACTGGGGAGGAAGGGAGGTAAGAGAGTTGATAATGCACTATAAAATATTCAGAGTGATGAAAAATATACCTGAAAACAGAGTTTACCAGAATGTACCAGAAAACCCAGAGTTTTCAGAAATCCATGAGTTCAATACAATCTGTGTCCAGTCTGGTGCAGCTTAAATATAATACAAGTTCTGTTCCTTGTTTGAAAACTTAACCCCTTCTGTGGTGGCAGCAGTGAAATATTTAATATCATTAGTGGTTTTGCTTTGCAAAACTTATTTCTAGGTAGCTGAAATAGTTTGTATTTCTTCTGTTAAACTTCTCCAGGCTCTTGAGAATTGTTAAGTGCACAGTGACAAATAACTTACCAATTCAAGTATTTTAAGAACTTACTGTATTTTTAAGTTTTTATTTTTATGTTTGTTTGGAATATGTTTTTATTACTCTGTAAGGAGTCTCTGGAAAATCTTTTTATATTGAATTTTTTATTCAGTTAATGTTCCTCAGCAAATATTCACCTTATTGTGAATGTTTTACATTGGAGTAATTTTTCATTTGCATTTTAATTAGCACACACATACGGGGTCTTTGATATCCTTATTTGTCAATGTTTGTGGGTATTTCTACTGCTGGTAAGTATGAACATTTTGTTTTGGTAAAAACGATTACAAAATCAAAAATTGGATAATGAAAAAAAAATTCCAACTAAGGATTTTAATACTTAACTTTGCTGCAGGAGTTTACACACAAAAAAGAGTAGGTAGGGTTAATTTTTGAATCAATACCTCGTTTATATACTCTGGTAAGTGGTCTATACAGATATAAGAGTTAGATGATCCTACAAGCCTATTACTGTTTTGGGATATTTACATGTTATGTTGGTATCCAACAGAGTTAGAGCAGCAAGTGGGCCTACAGGGGACACAATGTGGAACATTGTTGGACTTTATTTGAAACACTGATCTTAAGAATCTTTCAAATTTGTTTCTACAGATAAACATCCAGTCTGTTATAAATTATACAAATGTCTTTGGAATTGTGAAGAGCTAAGTGGTTGCGTCATAGTGAATTCACTTCTACAATTTGTTCCTATATTGATGAGAATTCTTGTCTCAAACAAAAGTGCTAGAAATAATTGGAGGGAGAACAATGACAAGGAAAAAAATCATTATTTTCTTCTCCCACTTTTATGTTGCTAGAGGAAAGGCAACTTCACTTTCACTGTCTTTTTATGGCCTTGAGTTCTCTTGCTAAAATATAAATATTTTCTTTAGAGGAAGTTTTTAAATAGGAAAAAGCTGCATGTACTGATTTCCTTAAAATGCTCTTTCTGGAAGACGTCTACATAGATTATATTCTATTTGTGCTTTTATATAAATGTGAACTTAGTATACTGAACATTTCTCTGTGTTATATTCTTTCCCAAGATACTCCTGGTTAAATGTAGTTCTACCAGATAGAAATTTGCCAAGACTAATTTCCAAAAATTAGTTCAGACCTTACAAAATAAATATATCATTATTGCTGAATGAAACAGAAATATTTCCACTTTCAGAGTAATTTGAATACATGCTTTGGGAAACAGTGAATTTTTTTGTCCATCAAAGGAGGACGGGTTGACCAAGTAAGTAGTTTGGAAACTGGTGGGATGGGTGCTTATGCAGAAGGGAGAATACACCAGTATATGCAATCACACCCTTTGTTGTTTTTTTTTTAAACAAAAACAGCCAAAACAACTGAATACATGAGATCAATATCTTAGTGTAAATTAGATGTTTGTTTCTATCAATAACTCGAAGATTAATTCCATCTGCTGTACACTGAAATTCTTGTTGCTAAGACACCAGTAATTTACTTCCACTTAGAATAAAATGCTTTTATTTTCAAATTTTTTCATATAAGGTCATTTAGACACTTGCTTTTTTGAATCATGTTAGATTTAAATAGAGATTTTACTTGTGATTTCATGGGTTTGTGAGGTGATAATCTGTGCTGTCCCCATGGTATCAAGATCTAGACAAGGGTGGCACTACAGCTGAGTCAATGAGATTTCCCCAAAAGAGCCAAAGGATAAGCTATTGTAGAAGCAGCCAAAAAGTGAATCATAAAATGAGCCTGTAGATAGAAATGTTTACAGAACATTTAGAATTTCATGGGGTTTTTTTAACATAATGAATGGAACTGAAAAGAGTTGAAAAGAGAATAATATCTATTTTGTAACCCAAATATAAAATCTATTACTTTGAATTAAACAGAATATATTTCTAAACACATTAATAAGGAAGTTCAGGGACATTCGTTCCTCCTACCAATGCTTGCTCTGCCAGTGGACCTGTACAGGCAACTTTATTCATGCGGAAACCCTTCAGGAAGTCATTGCTTGGAGCAGTGATCATGCAAGACTAACTCTTGTGGGTACTATACTCAATGTTAGTAAGGTTGAGGGAGCTTTGTCTTGCCAACTGCAGTCCGACCTTTTGATGAGTGCTTTTTGTTTTTGTTTGTTTGTTCTGGGAGTTTTGTCTAGGTTTTTTCTCCCAGGTAAATGGCATTTATTGCACTGCAATAGTAGGTCTTGAACTGCGTCAAGAAAATAAAATACAGAAATGTAGTTAATCAAATATTTTCTCTAATTAAATAATAATAGAGCATTCAAAGTACTTATTAATAAGTGTTTATCTCAACAGAACTTTCAGGTATACTATATAAGATCTGCAAATACTATAAAAATAGCTGGCAGAATTTTTTCCTCACTGTTACATGGTTTCAGGGTAACTAACTCCTTGTGGGAACAACTTTCTGACTAGAAACCTCATCACCCATTGCCAATTACTGGCCCTGAAGCTATTTATAAAATAAGAAAGTTATGCCTTAGAGTAAAGGGGAAAACTATGATTTTATTTCTAGTTAATTTTATCTCTATTTGTCAAAATAACCTAAAAAGTCTAACAACAGCCCAATGAACTTCTGTGGTATGGATTATTAAATATAATATGCATGCCAGTCTGACATTGTCATGTTCTGTGTTGTCTCTGGCTTGATGCATTACAAAGCTAGGTCAAATCTCTTTTTAGCTCTCTAGAGATAAACTTCTACTAAACTATTCACGTTTTCCACAAAAAGACCCCAGAAGATTATTTTCTTTTCCTGCTCTGTTATACTTCAGGAAATTGCACGTGGCCTCTAAACTACACTTTCGGAAGAGGAGTTCTTTAGCTTGATCTTTCTTCTGACAAAGTTTATGTATGACTCAATTTTAAGACAGATATGTTGCACCAAGGTATTTCTGGGTTTGAGGCCAGAATATTAGCATTATGTAGGCAGTTTTACAGCACTGCAAAGCTCTGTGCTGAGCATCAGTGTCCTGCAAGAAATTAGGATTCTAAACTTCTGTTTTCCAAAGGCATTTTTGTGCAGAATTTTTGATGTGTTTTGTATGCAAGGAAGAATTAAATATTCTGGCCAATAGTTTGGCTTATATTTGCTTTTATGTAATGTATAATCTATTATATTTTGAAATAAATGCTGGATTAGGTGAATTTTTATTTAGCCAGTTATGGTCCTGTGTCATGGATATTGCGGTGCAGAAGTATAAAAGATCCTTAAAACAACTGATTTCTTTTCAATTTTCTGCTTTCAGTAGAGTCCACTAGTCTAAAAGCTAGATTCAACAATAAATATATGCATGGATCAGACACATTTATTGTTATAAGCATTCATGATTGAACCACATCTTAATGGCTGACGTTAAATTTGTTGAGACTTAGTGCTCTCAAATGTCAAAACTTTGTTATGGAAAATAATACAATATCTATAGTCAAATGAAGTTTTATTGCACTTTATGTTTGCATAATCAATCCTTGCTCAGTCTTCTCAATCTTCAGTGACTAGTGAAGCATTTGAGAAGCTATTAGTTTGGAGTGTGAGCCTTTTAAGGCAGATGACCCATGAGTGGCTTAATAATAGACAGGACAAACAATTTCTGTGTATAGACTTTATGAAAAGGGAGGAAAACGTTTCCAGGCTAATATTTTTACCAATGTTATTATCTAGCAATTATGCCTCATTAAAAATGGCTCAAATTAAGCCTGGAAACAAACAAAAAAAGCCTTCTTTTTCCCAAGTAGACAAAGAAAAATTACTTAACACTGGGTACAATGGTAAGAATTTGTGATAACGTAGATAGATTAATATCTGAATTTCTTTGGTGTTGAAGACTGGAATTTATATGAGAACAATCAATCACATACTTTGACTTACTTACGTGGTTCAGATGTTCTCTCTCCCCTTCCTTAAGTGAGACTTCCTTTTTCCCACTGTGAGATTCTGACCCTAAACCTAAGGAACTGTAGAAAAAGGGAGAACACAGCATTTTCTGGAAATATTTTTCCAGATTATTTTCAGGATCCAGGTAACCTGTTAGAAAAATTAATAGTTTCAAAGGGTTCATAGGTTAGGTATAGGCTCATAGGTTATACAGTTTATAATTTAAGTCATACTCTGCCTTTGTTCTTAATATGTAGTTGATAATAAAATCTTTCACTGTTTTTCCAGGTTATCTCAGCTAGCACTGTGAGCACTGATAAATCATTAGCCACTCTTTTTTGTTACTAGAATTCACAAACTGAAATTTACACTTACAGATATATGCAACTGTAAATAGTTTCTGTTGAGATATAAAAATCTTGAATTTATCTCTGCTTGAAAGATTTTAATGCAATAATTTCAGAGCTTTGACTTGGAATATTACATAAAACATAACAGCCTTTTACAATGCTGTTGCAGAGTCTGTCATATTTTATTGCTAGTTTTGCTACAATAATTCAGAATGATTCAGGTTTATTCCCTGTTCTCCTGAATGATATTAGATGTAATTGAAATGAATATGATACTCTGTATTGTTTGTGAATCCATCACTGTATTTCTAAATGAAAATGTTGAAACTCTTTATAAGCCTTTTGCTGTTTTTCACCAAACACAATAAGCTTAATTAGAGAGTTTAATGTTAAACACTCCAATATTCTGTTTGGGCTGGGGGGCAGATGTCTACTTTCAGGATCTTGAGAGTATAAAGGATGAGATCCATAAAGGATTTTGGGTCTGAAGTTCCTCTTTGGGTCAAGTTTTGACTTGAAAAATTCATCTGATGAAGTTTGCATCTTCAATAACACTATCTTATGGTTTTCTAAAAATACCCAGAAATGCCTATCTCTGCTCAGATATGCAGCATGTTGTGGTCTTTTTGAAATTTTTATTCATTTTTTGATGTTTATTTGGTTTTTAGTGATAGAAGTTCCTCTACCTAAGTCTTTGTGCAGTGATTACAAGCATCACTTGAGATATAGGAAATTTGCTTTAATTCTGCCTTATTCTATTTATTCTTATTTTGTGCCAACATTTATTTTATATCAGTTACATAATTTTGAATGAGACGATCAGAAGCAAGTGTGCCAGCAGTAAGGGAAACAGGTTTTCAGGTGCACATGAGGAAGCCAGGATTTTTAAATAATTTCTGCTTGTTGACATACTGTTGCAGACACAGGTGACAGTTAGAAACTGGAATATTACTACTGTGGGATGTGGAGGAATCTTCTTATGCTTCTATCTCTTCTAAACTCCTGAATTACTATCCATTGCACTAAATAAAGTTACTCTGAAAATTACAGACTCTTTGAATGTTGAGTGATGAAGGGAGAATATGAAAGGAAATTTTTAATAGACTTGCCTTGGCAATGGAAAACAAAAATCACTGGAACACAAGAATTTGTATGTGACATATATGGATGTGTTTCTAGGTCATTAAAAAAAAAAAAAATCTATGTTACCTCTCAGGACAGAAAAACATTTTAGAATACAGAGCTACCAACACAGTGTTTTAAAAGTATATTTTTCAAAAGTAAAGATATAAGTATTAAGTAAACTTTATATTTCTAGCATCAGTTTACTTAAAGCAATTGCATCTAGTAGAGACTTTCATTATGAACTACTGTGTTAGTTGTAAGAGCCTTTCAAGGCAAAACTGAAATTTTTAAATATAATTAATTGTTTTATTACGGAATAATGCAGAACATCTGACATCTTGTCAAGAGAAGAATTCAGAACTGATTTGTTTTCTGTTAAGTATAACTATGTATGTATTGAGTAACAGTACCGAAATGGTGAAAGCAGAAGGAAATATAAAGATTACACATACTATCTGAGTTTTATTCTATTATTGCAGTAGTTAGTACGGGAAAAGAGAAGCAGATAAAAATTTGATTGAATTTATACTAGTTTTTTTATGCTGAAAATATAATTATTTGGAAAATGCATAGTATAATATTAAAGCACTTAAAATTTTGTGAAGAATTAATATTTCTTTTTTCATGCTACAAAATCTGCTCTGATTTTTTCTTTCCTTTTTTTTTCAAGACAGCTACAGATAGCTACAGTAGATAGCTCTATGGAATTTGGTTTCTAGTTAATGAACATCACACTGCAGCAAAAAATATTGTTTCTGTTTTGGCTTGTGGACTAGATTTAAGCATGAACACTTTGAGATTTCAAAATTAATTGTTTTTAATTTTGTTCTTGGGAGTGGTATTTGAAAGAAATTAGATCTAATTTCCTAGCAAAAAATTAATAAAAAAATGCAACTCCAAGAAAAATCTTATAATACAGAATAAATGTATATTTAATATCAGATGAAAAGTATGCATGTGTGTACCATAGCTAAAAATCAATATATATGTGAAAATGGAGAGGGAAAAAAATCTATAAGGGCAAATAGGACATGTATTATTGTTTCTACCAATCCTTTTACCTGGAAAGAATTCCTTGTAAACTTTTCTGAAATTTGTTTGCAGTAGCATTTTGGGACTTGCATGGCAGGGTGTTGTACATTTTCTCAGGTATAGGTTTATGGTGTTTCTTTTTACCATGTCTTTTCTCAATCCACCTTTTCTGTTTCTACAATGGAGTATACCCTTTTGTGCTTATATGCTGTGAGAGGGATTATTTTAGGATAAAATGACTATATGTGACAGCAATATGAGGAACCTGAAATAGCACTTAAGAGTGGTTCTGCATCCTGGCAGCATGTGATGGCTGCTGCAATACTAAGGGCTGGGTGCTTCAGTGCTTGGAGACAGCACTACAGAGTTGGAACTTAAAACTTTGCAGTATTGGTAAACCTTTATTACTAAGCCTTTGCACGTAGTACTAAACCCCCAAATTTGACTCTATCTTAACTAATTTCCCTGGGTTTTTGTTGTTATTATTTTCAAATACCTATGTGTGTACTTGATCTTATTTCCAGTTACTTGAGCTCAGAATCTTTTGAACTGAGGGTGAGATCACAAGGGTAGTGTCAGTGCGCACTAGGTGAGATTCTTCTAGATGGCTTTGAATGACCTGACCTCTTAAGACTAATGTTTCCATTCTCTTATTTCTGTGAAGATTTAATTTTTTCCTCCAGACTTTCTTGGACAATAATCTTCTGGTCTACATATTTGCAAATAGAAGAATGTATTTTTAATTTTTTTTTATAATGTTCCTGTGCTGAATATGATAGCAGAACTGAAGAAATAACTGCATAGACCTCAGAAAGATATTATGAACTTTACAGCAATATATGTTGTTTGACTGCTCAAGAAGAGAAAACTTTTCTGCCTTCCCCATCTTGAGCTTTTATATTGCTCACTCTGGGTTTTTAGTTGGCTCACTTCAGATATGGCATTCTCTGGATGGTCACATTTGTTCTTAGTTTTTCCTTTCCATTGGCTTAAAGCATTAGATACCATAGTCTCTCTCAGTAATACATGAGACAAAATAGTCTGGACTATAAGTAAAAGAAAAGTAAACTTTTTAAAGACTTCAGTTATACATGTGATACAATGAAAATCCATGGTCTGTATTAAAAAATATATGATCAGTACTTTTTGATTTTGGATGCTTTACTTCTAAACCAACCTTTTATTTCATTAATTCTGTCTACGCAAATCCTAAATGAAAATTAATGCATTATTTGGGGGTAAGGTCTGGAGTCTCTCCCTTCCTAATCTAATTTATTTTTGTGGTTTTGAAGGCAAAGGAGCTGTAGACTTTGTGCAAGAAACACTGTCTTGCCCTATCTGGAACATGCCTAGAGCAAAGATGGCCCAGCATTCCTTGCCTTGCTGTTAGCTAATCTGGCTGAGAGACTGGGTCCTGCAGCACAGAATTAAAAGAAAAGTCTTTTTTTCCTCATCTATCTGAAATACTTAAGACCATAAATTCTGCTGAATTTTGTTTACACTGATACTACTGACAGATATTATACTACATTCTTTTTGTAACAGGTCCTCAAACCCTATTATGCATTTATAAATAGATTTTCCTCAGTATATATTTTCAGAAAGTTTGAACATAAAATATGTATTCTAGAAAACAGACAAGAATTTTATCTCATTATTTTATAATAGAAAGAAAATACATGCTGGTATGACTGTTTACAGAGATCTGAAATTAAGTAATGGCTTTTTGTTTTCTACAACACTTTGATAATAAGGTGCTGACATACCAATATAAATGTAAAGTGTTCTCAGAATTATTGAATACAAAGGGGAGTATGCCCCCAATATATGTACATCTCATAAACTCAAACTGCTAGCTTTTGTGTTCTTAAAGATGAGTTTCAGTTCAAGCTCACTCAAATATACAGCTTTTGCCCAAGTTAAATGCTGTCTTAATTTAGTTGCAACATCCAAGGCACATGCAGACACATTTCTTCTTCTTTTTTCTTCTAAATTATTTTGGTTTGTCTTTATTTCATAACTGTTTTTTTCAGTGTCAGTTTTTTATTAAAAAAAACCAAACAAACAAACTGGAAGAGAATGTTTGAATATAAAAATTCCTATTGATACCACACTTACATAAAATGAGAGTTTGCTTAAGATGTTTCTCTTTCATTGTCAGTAACAGGATAAATACTTCATAAACTTAATTTTCTAGTATAATCTTACATTCCGCAAAGTAAAGGTGCAACTTTTCTTAATTCCTGGGGTATTTGCATATGAATTTTCATACCACCAAATTGGTGGTAAATATTGTTAGAGTGCAATATTGTTAGAGTGAAATATGAGCCCAGTTTTCTCCTTAGAGTAATAATTACTATATTATTCTAATTGTACAACAATCAAATAATGTAGTTCAGGTAACATCTGAAATTTTACTGAGGTGAAAAATTATTCACACATTAGCTTACTGACTTGCACAAATGGGCAGTCTGTTATCCTTAAAAATGTCCTATACTTTTATTCTTCAGAGTTTTTCTGTTGTTCATTCACATTTCATGAGCCTAGAAAATATTCTACTGACAAGTCTTGGACCCTGTGCTGGAATACAGTTGCAGGTAATGCAAATTCTCAGACATGGAGGAAGGAAAAGGCATAGCATGAGCGTGGAGGGAACTTTCTCTGTAGTTTAAAGTAATAAAACATTGTATAGGCTCTTGCAAAGTAAAAAAGAATGCAGTTTTGCTTTCAAGTCTCTCTTGTGGTGGAAAATATGTCCTGGGACAGGTAGGTCAGACAGGAAAATCAATATTAAAGACCTGCTGCTGGCTGAGGTCAAACCCATCAACAATGATGGTGACATCTCTGGGATAAGAGATTTATGAGGGGAAAAATAAACCCCAAACCAAACCATGCAATTGCAGACAGAGAGGGAAGGAAGAATGTGAGAGCAACATCTTTGTAGACGCCAAGGTCAATGGTCAAAGGAGTGGGAGGAGGTGCCACGTGTCCCATGTACTACAGCAGAGATTCCCCCTTCTCCCTAAGATCATGGTGTGACAACTCTACCATTGTAGCCGAAAGAGGTCCACAGTGGAGCAAAGATCCACCTGCAGCCCCTAGAGTACTTCGTCTGTGCTGCAGCAGTGGGATACCCATAGGAGGTGTAGGACCCTGTGGGAAGCTGGTTTCTGGAGAAGGGTCCTGGCAGAAGCAGTGGACACATGAAGAGAGAAAAGCCTGTGCTGCAGCAGCTTTGATGGCAGGACTTGTGGGGGACCCACACTGGAGCAGTTTGTGAAGAACTTCAGCCAGAGGGAAGGACTCACTTTGGAGAAGTTAGTGGAAAACTGTCCCCCATGAGAGGGACCCCACACTGGGGCAGAGGAGGAGTGTGAGGACTCTTTCTCCTGAAGAGGAAGAACTAGGAGAAACAACATATGGTGAACTGATAGCAACCGTCAGTCCCTATGTACTGGGATGATGGTACAGAAAATTGTGAGTGAAGTTGAGCCTGGGAAGAAGTGAGAAGTAGAGGGAGAGTGCTTTTAAGATCTGTTTTTTATTTCTCATTATCATACTTTGATTTGATTGGTAATAAATTCATTTTTTCAAAGCTGAGCCTGTTCTGTCTGTGACAAAATTGATGAGTGATATGTTCCTACCCTTATCTCAACTCAAGGGTCATTTGCTACATTTTCTTGCCTCTGTTCATGTAAGGAGAGGAGTGATAGTGTTTTGGCTGGACACCTGGTGTCCATCCAGGGTCAACCCATTAAAAGATCTCAAAACCATATTGTATTTTAAGTTCTTAGAGGATTTTCTTTAATAGAAATATTCTTTTTTTCCTGTCATTTTTTGTGACATTTAAATGTAAGAACAGAGACCTTGCCAAGATCATATGAAATATAGATTTTGAATCTCTGCTATCAATTATAAAAGAAGAATCTGCAGTTGACCATGCATATTAAACTGTGACTTTTTTGGTGTTATTTCTACTTTCTAAAATAAAATTGTGTTCAGTTGGAACAGCTGTTTAATGCACTTCCAATTCTTTTAGTCCTCTTTTGTAAGTACTTTAGAAGTGAATTTATATTTCTAGGTCAATTTAAATATTTTATTATGGCCACTGATAGTATATTTATTTGTACCTCAGAATTCCTATAGGCTTTGTCTGATCTGCATTCAAATACAATCTTAAATTGGATCCATGGCATAAATAAAGATGACTTGAGCAGGATGATAGTTGTTATCCCAGCCTCCATTTCCAATGTCTTGATATTTTTGTCCAAGAAAGAATTGCCTTCCTTCCTACAATGGTGAGGTGACCATTTGAAGTGCTAAATTAACATATTTGAATTTTTGGTGTAAACGATATAGTATGTTAAATGAATTTTTTGGTTCAGCCTTGGTTAATTGAAGGTTTCTGCAAGTAATATCATATATTCTCTGCAGAAGTCCTATGCTTGCATGTCCTCATCTCTATTACTTGTTTATTTTAAAATTAAGTGCATGAGAGCTGGAAGAGATTCCTGCGCTCCACCAGTGGGCAGTAGTGAATTTCTGTTCCTTTAATTTTTTGGTGCTTTCCCAGGTTCTTGGGCAGGAAAACATTAGGCTGCTCATCATGGAAACCTGTCTGTTCAATCAAAAGTTTGTTAAAATTAATTTTTTTTTATTTCAGTAAGCTGATATTTTAGAGAATTCTTGGACAGGAACTTTCCAATTGACTTCCACCCTGATATTTAAATCAATTAACATTGTCAAAACAAATATTCTGTTTATATAAATAACAAGACAAAATCCTGGGGGACATAATATAAGTTTTATTTATTTTTAGTAAAGAAGTAAGATTTATTAAAGACATTATTTAATTGCAGTCACAAATGAAGAGACTGCACCCAGATACACAAAACTGAAATTGGTTCTCCTGCAGAACAGGAATTCTAGATATTGATTTGATCTGCAAACCAAATTAAAAGTAGAAAAATGTAAGGATAATCTTAAAAAAATAAATTCTCTATGTCCATCAATGGTTTGGTTGTATTACTAGCGTTGCTGGCTTGGAGTGCTAATTGCTGATATTTCTATTGGTAATAATATAATTCCATATTTTCTGAGGAATTTTAATTTATTTAATATATGTTCAAAGTCACATTTCAGAGCTGTACATGGCTTAAAATGTCTAGAATGGAGGATCTCTTACTGCAAAATAACTCAAGTACACATTAGAGTCAAGATGACTACTTGCATAATTTTCACTGATAATGTATTTCTTAGGGGCTGGAGGGTAAGCCAGACATTGTTATAAATATTCTTGTGCTTTCTATGTCTTGAATTTTTTTTTTTTTT
>VWZN01019122.1:66671-76775 GCA_013396955.1 Regulus satrapa | reverse complement strand
TTTTTTTTTTAAGATAAGTGCCTGTGTTTTAGCATCTTACACCAAATTTTTTAAGTTTTGGAAAGCAATAGAGATTGGAAAGTTCTTTTCTATGACATATATCTCTTAACTAAAATCACAGTCAGGAAACTTAGTGTGACAAAAAGACTGTGCCCCATCTGTGGAAGTGTTGAAGGCAGTTAGAATGAGACTTTGAGCCTGGAAGATGTCTCTGTCTCTGAAAGGAGTGTTGGAACTAGATGATCTTTAAGGTCCTTCCCAAGAAAAATCATTCTATGAATCATATATTATCATTCTATAATTTTATGTTGACCCTAAACCAAATATAAACTCTAGCCCTGTACTGTAATTTTTTTATGAAGCAAAACAATTCTTTCTTTTCCCAAAACTGCATTATATGAAGATCAAAAATAAGACACTTAAATGATGACCAGTTTTTTGTTAAACTTAAATGCAGCTATTACGTTTTCAGGATACGTTCAAACTCTTGAGTCTTGGGTGTAAGTTGAAATGGCCTACAGGTTTAATTCTTTGTTTTGAATAAATCAACTTTGTCAAATTTTATAAGGAATTGTCATAATTATCAGGCTGTCAGGCTTTCCAAACTTCATCTCTTCCAATCTTGTCCACTTGTTTATTTGTTTTGTGAGGGATTCCACTCTAGCTTTCAGTAAATTCTCTCCTTTTAGCAAATTCTTTAAATTCGGAAAATTATGAAGAGAGAATGAAGTTCTAGGCTGTGATATTTTGAGCCACTTGTGGGAAAGAGTACCCTTAAACTCTGGACCTTTCCAGTTTTGAACTGTGATCTCTACCCCTTGTCCAGTAGCTCAGAAGGCAGTCTTCCCTTCTTGTATTTTTTCAAGAAAGAAAGAATAGATTTATAATTTTGTTTCCTTTAAAGAAAACAAAAGAATATTTAAATAAAATAATTTTCCACCTGTATTGAAAGTGTAGGGATGAGTACTTTCATCCATGAACCAGAACAAATGTTTTTGCTACCAAGGATGAGCTCTGAGAAAGAAATTAGTTGCTTTCATACAAGACAAAAAAGAAGGAAAATGTTGCTGGCCTGAATGCTATGGGGAGCTTCAGAATGTCAGGGAAGCTTCAGAAGAATATTTGTGAGAAAATTATTTAGGTCTGCAGCAGGGAAGAACTGATGCAAATGCAGAGCAGTGTGATCCTGACTAGTTGGTGGGGTAATGTGACCTGGCAAAAAATCAGAGACCTCCAGTATTTGCATGAGCACTCAGAGCCTCAGTGGAGCAGTGAGAGGACTCCTGCTTTGCTGACCAGGAAAGTCATGAACATTGCAAAGGTTTGAGAGAGGATTCTGGGCTCTCTAAGCTATTTCAGAACTCAAGAAATTCACTGTCAGTGGTATTGTACTGTATACACAGGTCACTTTTTAATTCCTCCTGTGTTTATTGCATTCAGGGCTGATTGCAAAATGTTACTTTTGTTTTTCCAATCAAGTAGCTGCGTCTTCCTAAAGTCAACAGACCTGTGAGAAATAGAGAGGGACCTCTATATTATTGCACCTGAGAGAAATAATCTCTGCTTATACTTTTCTATTTGGTAGCAATCTAACACAACAGATTTTCTATAACGTTTTAATTCATGAAGTCTTTTTTTTTACTCACCATTTACTGAACTTTACCCTCTCTAAAGACTTTACCTTTTGTACACCTTTCTTCTCTCTGTCTTCCTTCTCCTTCTGCTTCAAACCCAGTATATTTAGCTGTTTACTTGGATTTTCCACACACTATTTCTCCAAGACTGCAGCAGCTCCTGGACTTCTGAAATAAATTAGCTCACAGGTCTTGTTCATATGAAGTTGCAAAGTTTCTGGTTGCAAAGAATTATAGCTCTGAAGTGTCATACATTTATCTTCCTATTACTGAGAGATAATACATTGTATTATCTTAGGCTAATATAGTCTTTCTCAACAGCATTTCAAGTGGAAATAATGCCTTAAAATAAGTGGATGTGCTAAAAAGAGCATTTTCTATCATAAGTCAGCAGGTGTTAGAAGAGCATGCTAAAACATATGCCACTGAGTCTTTTGATCAAATAGGCCAGCCAAGCACCAACATGATATTGCTCTGGCAATCTCACAAAGATCTTGGTAAAGGTGAGGTGACTGTGAAATTAATAGTCCTAATTTTTATGTCTGATAATGAGACCTCTCACTCATAATCAGAAGAGAACAGACTGAAAACTCTGTCTCATCTAAGTTGCCCTTTACAAGATAAGAACTTCCAATTTTTACTGCCCACTACAATGAAAAGTTTAAATGTTAACAAAGGGAGCTCTATTGCAGTATCAGTTAGAAGGAATTAAATTTCACTTCTGTTTTAATAATTTGGAGTGAAATTTTAAAAAGAGCTTCTTTGCATCATGGTTAGGACCACTGGCAAGAGGTTAAATGAAAAAGCTAGTGATGGATCATAGATACAAACAGACCAATCATAGTCTAACAAATAGTCAAGACAAGCTCTGGTGTGTTTTGAATCATGTGTCTGCAATTCCGAGTGTAACTGGATGAACAATATCTTACATGGACAAGAGCCAAATAAAAATGTTTGAAGGAGGGAATCACCTTTTTTCCCCTGCAATTACTGGTGCACAGGGCCCCATTCCCAGAAAGGTATGTGACTCAGGTGTGAATGGGGTTATGCAGAGGGCTTCTGTATGGTGCAAAATTGGTAAGACTGCAATTTACAAAGAAACTAAGATTTCTATCTGGTGATGCTGGTGTCTTGTTTGTCAGTTTTCAGGCAGTTGCCACCTCCTATCTGGGCAGATTAGATTTTTACTTTTTTTTCCCTAATCAGTTGACAAAAGCAGTTTCTACATTTGGGCAAACGTAAAAATCATAGCTTTAGTTATATTGGAGTCTACAGTTGAAGAGGTTTGTGGTAGTTAAAATGTTTGTAATTTGTCTTTAGGAGCGGACAATAGCTTTGATAAATAAGAGCTGTGGTGTTGAGGTTGGTGGGAAGGAAGTTGTGTTTTGCTTTGTTTTGTTTTTTTTAATGAAAGTTTACCATCTGTGAACAGGCTTACCATCATACTATTTGATTGATTGATTGATTGATTGATTAATTGATTGATCCCCTAATCAAAATAAGTGTGTGGTGCACCTAGCAACACTTATCAGTTAACCCTGTCTTAAAAACTTGCAAAATAATGCTGTTAATGATTACTTTATTTTTCACTCTTGTATCTCTCATTTATGTAGCCCATCAATTGACAATACTTATTTTTAAAGGGTTTTTAGCAGAAGAGTTATTATCACAAGGGAGGCTTTCTTTACCCAAAAAACCCCCCAAAAAAACCAACAACAACAACAACAAAAAGGTGTTTAGCAATTCAACAGTATCCGCTGGCTGCTAGATTAAATGAAATCTAACATAATTTATTTTTCTTCATAAGCATTGCTTTTGAATGTTGTCTCAGGAACTTGGGTTTCCTTTGACACTTAGCTACTTTATATTGTCCTACCGATAAACCTCTATAAAAAAATATTGAAACTAAGAAGATTATAAGTCCAATTTATTGCTTCAATTATTAATTTCACAGTTCAGTGATTATTTCACAACATATACTGGTTGACTGAGCTACAGCTGTGGCCAAATATTAATTTTTTTGGGGGGGAGGTTTTGTTGGGTTGTTTTCATGCAAAAATTACTTCACCTAATTATTTATGATTTTTTTTTTATAATTAATAAAGCAGCATAATTTTCTGCTCAGTCAGAAAGGTGACAAGAAATTTTGAGATAAATTTTTTTTACTGTTACTAAGGAGACAGTGAAACTATTTTCCTTTTATAAAATATTTACATTTAGTCCCTGATTGCAGTAACTTCTCCCTGGAGATAGGATATCAAAAGTTCTTTCAGTATTTGCACTTAACTAAATGGAGCTGTTCTGTTTAAAAATGTTGTTGTTTTTAATTAACAACACCCTGTTGCTGGTCTCTTGAACCTCCACTTACTGGCTTGATTCAACAAAGCCTATTGGTAGCTCCCTTTCTTTTGAACACAACGCAGAATATTTCTGGCCTCAGTAGGAATAATGTACAATGTGGGTACTCTGTACAAAGTGCAGTGCTAGTGGAGACATTTTGGAAAAAACAAGAATTTTGAAGAGTCAAAAGCACAGACCCTGTGGTAAAATATCTTGTCAGCCCATTGATCTTTCAAAATCTATATAAAGTAGGGATCATACATGTCAATGCAGTGTAAGTAGGTTTTTCATGTATCATGGATGAACCAAAAGAGCTACTTAAAATATGGAAGATGCTTTTCAACTTATCATTGAAAAACAAGTAGATTTTGAGATCAGGCTGTGCTCCTTTAACAACTCCTGATGTTGAGGAGTCGAACCACTAAGTTCTCTGTGAATTTAATGGTTTCAGTAGAGGAATGCAGATTTTTTTATATGTCCTCCTTTAGAGGAGGTTGATGAAACAATATTATATTTGTAAAAGATATACCCCTTCCCTGAGACCATAGGTTAATGTAATCAGTGAAAGCAAACCCATTGATATTTATAGGACTGCTTCAATATATCTGGCATATCTTTTCCAGCTGCAACAAATTCCATTAGATTGCATACTGCTTAAAGGACAGAAACCAGATTACTCCAGCTGTGAGGATGTTTGTAGCATCCAATTATGAAGATTTTAGCTCCAAATTGTAATGGCCCCAAGAGATAAAAAGGGTAAAAGGGATGAAAATATCGATATACAAATTAACAATATTTTAAAAATATTTAGTTGTAGAAGATAACAATATGCATAATAGTACTTAGGACAACTTAGTGCCTTCTACATTGCAATCAGATGAAAATATCTCACTATGTACTCTCAAAGATCTTGACTTGCTGGACTTAATGATTTTAAAATATTGCAATCCATGGGATTATTTGTTGTTGTTGTTGTTGATTTTAAGAACAGATCTGAAGTTTATTAGTTAGAAAGAATAAATATAAACTTTGTAACACATCACAAACACAAAGTCAGATTTTCATTGCAGCCTTAAAATGTCTTTAACCTAACAGTTTTCATTTTATCAAAAGTCCCACAGTGAAATTGTATACATCAGTGGTCCTTCAACCATTTTTTAATTTAATGAATGTTTCTCCCAATTCACAGGCACTCTTTCTTTTGTTCATTTTGTTAGCTCACTCTTGTCCTCTCTCAACACTCATAGTGCTGAAGTCTCTGAAACAAAGTCTGGAAAACAACCTGATAGTTCCTTATAAACCGTGTGACTTCAAAAAAACATTAAATGAGGTTCTGGTGATGCCTTAAGTTTTAGATTTCATATTTTCCAGATTTTCTACTGCATTAGTATATAACACTGACCTCCATATAAAGTGTTAGCAAGTTCTCTTCACAGTTTAGTTAGACTTTTCCAGCCTGAGAATTAAGGATGCCGTTGCACCTTCAGACCCAAAAAATGTAAACAACATCAAATTGAGGAGAGCAAACTGGGAGGATGGACTTGATAACCTGAATCTGTAATTGGAAAATTAACCCAAATATGTAAATGGACCAAAACTTATAAAAGTGTGAAAAAGTGAGATCCGCTGTCCATCTCAGGTGTAGCCTCAGCCAGCCTCTTGTGCTGCCCAAGGTGTATTCTTTGAAGGCCTTTAAAAAAAATATCAATTTTATTCCTTTAACACTGTCTAGCCTCTGTTCTAAGTAGCCTCTCAAATCATCACTAGGACTTTTTGTTCCAGGCTTTAAACTGCCAACTTCACCATCTAGTGTTTGAAAGTCTGACTACCATGAAAAATGTGAATCTCCTATAAGGCCTCTGAAGGTGTAATTCGAAAAAAATGTAATTTTGTTTCTCAAAACCAATTTTTTAATAAAGCAATGTGGAGGGAGGGTGGGGGAATGAGGTTGTGTATATCTAAATTTAAAATTTTACTTGATTTCTTATCTGCTATTCTGTGGAAGAATTTCTGTATGTTGTCCTTGTAGAAAATAACTCACATAATTTTAATATCTGTTAGAAAAAGAATTCAAATGTATATTGCTCTATGCTGCAGTATCCTATAAATCTGTAAAACCTTGTTTCCATGTTAATTTTGTTCAAGTTTCAAAGGGTTGGATTAGAATATATGATTGGAGCTTAATATGGTTGAAGTCATTTTGTTGAGTACTACAAAAGCATGTTATGTATTTTGGGATTTCTAATCCACCTTCTTCATTTGTCTACTGTGCAAATAAAAAGGAACTGATCGGAACCCAAAACTGTATTTTTGGCTTAATCTCTATTTGGAAGTGCATATAATATACATGTGAACAGGAAATACACAGGAGATGGACCCAGACTCAGGCCAGTTGGAATAAATATAGAGAGGCTGCCAGAGTAAGTAAAAATGAGACAAGAAGGCCAAAGCCCATCCAGAAATAAAACTGACTAAGGATGTCTAGAACAAGAAAAGGGGCTTCTTCAAATAAATCAATAACAAACTCAACAAAGGCAAATACAGGATCCTGCACTTGGGGAATAATTATCCCATGCTCCCCCACAGGCTAGGGGCTGAGCTACTGGGAAGCAGCTCTGTGGAGAAGGACCAGGGGCATCCTGGTGAACACCAAGCTGTACATGAGCCGGCAATGCCATTTTAGCCAAGCAGGCCAGTCCTGGGGAGCATTAGGAGGAGCATTTCAGCAGGTCAAGGCAACTGATCCTGCCCATTTACTCAGCTCTAGTGAGGCCACATCTGGAGGACTATGTTCTATTCTGGGCTGCTCAGTACAGGAGAGACATGAATAAGGTCCAGTGGAAGTCAAGATGATTAAAGAATTGGAGTATGTCTCTTTTGAGGACAATCTGGGGGAGCTGAACCTGTTCCGCCTTGAGAAGGGACAACTGAGAGGGGACCTCATCAATGTCAGTCAGTATCTGAGGGGAGGGTGTCAGAGGATGGAGCCAGGCTCTGCTCAGGATTGCCAATGGGACAAGAGGCAATGAGCAGAAACTGATGCACAGGAAGATCCACCTGAACTTGAGGAAGAACTTCTTTACTGTGCAGATTATCAAGTGCATTCAAACAAATTGTCTGGAGAGATTGTGGAGTCTCCCCCAGTGGAGATATTAAAGAAAATCTGAATGCAATTCTGTGCCATGTGTTCTAGAACGACCCTGCTTTTGAGCAGAGAAGTAGGATCAGATGACCTACTAGTGTCCCTTCAAACCTTATCCATTCCGTGATTTGGACCAAATTCTGTCAGAAGATAGGATATTTTGCTTTTGATTAAACAGTCTATAAAATAACCCTGCCATTTATCATCTGTTTTCACAAGCATCAATGCAATTAAAAATAAAAAAAAATGAACCCCTCCCTGATGTCCAATCTCTGATCTTGCTTTTGGCAAAGTCAGCTTACTTCACCAAATAACTGTCCGTCTATTTGACAGTCAAGTCAACAATGACAACTGAATCTATTTGGTTAAATACCCTATAGTTCAGTTGTAGATAAAATGACCCGTGGTCTTTCCAGAATTTGACTTTGCTCATCTGGTATCACAGAAGAGCTGCAACTGAGAAACTGCAAATGTTGTCTATGCAAAAGTACATCCTGGAAAGAATTTGGTTCTTCACTGCATTTGCCACACATTGTATGCAGGCTATCTAGTAAGGAAAATTATTATTTTTACAGGTCCAGGCTCCAAAATAACTCATCTGTATTTCTTCTTCTTGCTTGGAAAATTAACTTTAATTTGTATGATCTGCTCTATCTATTATTTCATTAAGGTGACAAAACATTTTGAATTATGTTTAATTAGTTATTTGAACTCATAAAAAAAATGAAATCTTCAAAATAAAATATCAGATTTTGAGAAAAACAAAGTTATTTTCTATTGCTTAAAATATTTATTATAAAAATTGGAAGATAAATTTTATATTAAAAAGTAAAACTGAAGTATAAAATTGTTATTTTTGTGAAATCCAGTTTAGGGAAATATAGAAATATTTATTCTCACTGTATTTAAATAGCTTGAGTCTTTGACTGGATTGGAAGGACATTTGTTAGAGGAATAACATTTTTCAGTTAAATTGTGTTGCTTTTGTTCTATAACTGAGACATCAAAAGTTTCTAAAAAAATATGTTACTAGAATTTTAACGGTATTGCTGTAAAAAATCCAAATTTATTGGAGAGTTAGGAAACATTTTAAATTCTCAAATGAAAAATCCAGCATTAATCAGATGAGAATTAATAAATTTTACATCATTAAAATTATGTAAGATACCAAATATAAGTTAATATTCATATATTAATACTCTCTATTATTCTAGGCTAGCTGCAACTCATAGACTTTAATAAAAACACCTTCTGTTGGTATTAACTTGTGTCATGTAAAGACAGAGTTCATATTTTCATTAATAATAATGGTAAGAAATGAAAGATACCTTAAGACAATCTTAAAAAGGGTCAAGGTCCTCCTGAAAGAAGGTTGTATTCAGGTGGGGTGTCAGTCTCTTCTCCCAGGTAACCAATGACAGGAAAAGAGAACACATTCTTAAGCCGAGCCAGGGGAAGTTCAAGCTGATATTAGAAAAAAATTCTTCGCAGAAAGATTGATTGATCATTGAAATGAGCTTCCCAGGGAGGTGGTGGAATCAGCCACCCTGGTGGTATTTTAAAAAGACTGGATGTGGCATTCAGTGTCATGCTTTAGTTGATAAGGTGATGTCAGGTCATAGTTTGGACCTGACGATCTCAAAGGTCTTTTCCAATCTAGGTAGTTCAGTGGTTCCCTGTTCCTATGATATCTGCAAAAATTACTGTATTATTAAGCTGCCTTCATCCTTGTGTATTCTTAGGTATGGTCATAAAAAAGTGAGTATTAGACAAAATAAAAGACCATGAGAATCACAAGAAAGACCAAGGGAAAAAGATCGCAACCCCCAATGTTCTCTATATTAACACAAAGCCAGTGTCCATGTTATAAATAGCACAATGAATAATAGATGAAATGAAATATTATAAGAATAATTTCTTGTATTATCAGAGGCACTGTTCTTCTTGTTTTGGATTTTTCTTCATCATCTGCGATAACACAATTCTATAATCAGAATAAATTTTTATATGAAAAAAAAAATTCCTTTCCAGTATCTCTATTTCCATATGAGTTCTTGGGCTTAAAAATATCTATAGTTTACTTGGCAGTTTTTATCTTTTCTAATTTATTTTTTTACATGCTAATAGACTGCAAGTGGTTGAGATGACACAGAAGGCTTAATGAGTCTTCCTTTCTAAGAGAAGAAAATACTTAGAGAGTTAGAATTAACTGATAGTAAATAAGGAACTGTGTATGGGCTGCTTTCAAATACTCCTTTCTCTGAAGTTAACAATTGACCATAATGATCATTATTATTTCTTAGGACTTTAGTTTCATTTCAGGTGATTTCAGTGGATATCAGGAAATGGATAAAATAAAATTAATGCTGTTGGTCTGCTTTTTGACATGAAGAAATTGATCTTCAAGAGGAAAATGTACTGAATGTCACAAGTGAATTCAAGGTAGAGATATAAATAAACATCTGTTAGCATTTATTTTTATTTCCTACCCCTTGGGTTAAAAAGCCTTCCTAGTGTAAAGACGGCGGTTTTTTCCCCCTTTAAATTAATATATTAAAAAATTGAGTGCTCTAAGTGCAGCATCACTCTGTGACAGTGGAACAGCTGCTTTGCCTTTTTTAGCCAGCCTTAGCACAGTGATGACAACTTGTGTTTTATAGGTTAGAGTTTCACAAAAATTCAGGCAGTATATAGAACATTTATGGTTTTTTCTCCATATATTTGTCTCAAATGAACTAACTGTAGTGGTTTGAGTCTGTAATTTTGGCATAACTTTTATCTTGTGCAGAGGTTGCACTTGCCAGAACTACTTTCTTATCTTTTGCTGTGAGATAGGACCAGGAGAAAAAGCAAAACAGACTTAAAACTTTAGAAGAACCAAGAAAACTTTTATTGACAAATTAAACTGGTTTGTAGAAATTAGAATGAAACCTGTAAATCACTTCTCTACATCTTTAGCACTCTTTTTCTTTTCTCACCAACACAACA
>VWZN01019122.1:47312-64601 GCA_013396955.1 Regulus satrapa | reverse complement strand
TATGTGTTCCCAAAAATAAAAAAAAAAAAAAAAAAAGAAAACAGAAACAAAACCAAAAAAACCACCCCATGCTTAGCTGACTTTTTTAAACTCTTATTTTTGGAGGGTGTGGTTCTTGTAAAAGACCTTTTTTTCCAAAAACTCTGAAAAAAAACCTCTTGAAAACTCAGATTTGATTTAAGAAAAATCATTTCAACATATTTTAAGAAAATCTGCTATTTTAATTTTTTTTATTAAATAAAATTAATAGAGAAAATAGAGAAAAAGAAGTCAGCCAAATATTAACAGCATCAGGTAACTATGAGCCCATGTTAATATCAGCTAATTGAGAGATCTTTCCACCTGATATAAAGTGAAAATGAGACTGCATGACAAATTCAATAATAAAGGATTTTATTAAACAACTAATTTGAAGTAGAGAAATAGAAATAGAAAAAAGAGAGATCCATCAAGTACAAGGTAGTTAACATCCATGGATCCAATAACATCCCTTTGGTCCTTGTTCACCTTGGGTTTCTCAGGCCTTCTCACCTGGAGGACCAGATGTTGTTCAAAACTTTCCACTGTTTATACATTTTTAGCAAACATAGGAATCAATGTTCGTTGGCTGCACAGTTCTCAAATGTTAATTAGTCTGCATGCTCAGTCTTTCTCTTTGAGTCAGTGGGTTTCTTGGATTGGTGGGCCATGGGTCAGTGCCAGTGATTTCCCCCTGCTGGAATTATCTTTACTGTATATTTCTTTTGGGCTCCAGACACATAGGACAAATGATTTTCACTTCATCTGCTATGGCAATCACTTGTTTGTTATCCACCTGTAATATGTTTTTGCAGTTAAAATGGTTTGCTATTTATAAATACTAAATTGAATGTAAAAAAATTTATCTCGCTCTTGCTCATAGGTAATTTTTCACAATTAGTTATTGAGTTTCTTTACCATGCACACAAATGCTATTGTTTCAAAAACTCAATTAGAAAATGTGATTAACATCTTGGGTACAGCAAAATGTTTACCCATTTATCTTGTTGCATTAGAATAAGTAAGAAAAGACCTGATGGTTTTTATTTCTATCTTTGCTATTTGTTGTTCCTAATAGGTTTGTTAGTATAGTCTTTCTCCCCTCCTCAAAAATCAGAGTTTAACTTATCCTGAATCTTCAGCGCTCCTCTTGAACTCCAGATTGAGAAATATTTAATTTATCATGCTAAAAGTCCTTTCCTGGTCTGGTATGAGTCATGAGGAATTCAACAGTTGTCTTTGCCCTGAGAGGGCACATGAGTAATCTGGCCAGGAATAGCATGGGACTGTGGACACAAAGACTGGCTTGCTTCAGGGACATGGGGGACTATATTTGGCAGGTAGAATAGGGGGAGCAGCTTATGAGGAGCTGTGGATGGCTCATGATATAAAAAGATTATTTTTACACGTTCTGTGAGACAAATTTGGCCAGTTCCAGTGTCCCTCACTGGTTGATTTGGCCTTTTCCCTGTCATATCATGAAAAATGCACCAACTTGCAAACAGTACAGAATAGCCAGCAATTTCACCTTTGAGGATAGGTATGACTGTGCAGTTCAAGTAGGATCTAAAAGCAGCTAATGACCTGAGATAATGAAGACTTGTAGCAAAAATGAAAAATTACTCCCCTTATTAATTTTTAAAAGTCTCATTTATTTATAGTAACTACTCATGCAGTGAGAGCTGATTAATCTTATTGAAATGCTTTATGTTAAAAGGAAAATTTTAAAAGTGTGTGGGTCTGCATAGCAAATCAGCTACTCAAACTACTTGGAAAATGTTTTGTGATATTTGAAGCACACCACAGGTAGTGGAGCTTCTGAGGTGTAAACCTTGTGAAGTGTGAGTTAATTGCAGGTTTTGGTCATGTGGGCACATCCTGCTGTTGCTAGGTTATTGCAACATGAGAATGGATGCTATATCTGCTGACTGCACCAGGGAACAAAATGTTTTCCTGTCACATCAGATATGCTGAGACCATGACTTCATCCAACAGAGTCTTATTAGCAGTGATGAGCATGATTTAGGTCTGTTCACCCAACAACTCCTCTGAAATATTCTGTATCTGCTTGATGATGAGCCCAGTATTAGTGACAAACCCTTATATATATCCTGTATGAAGACAGGCTACATCTTTTAAAGGGGAACAGAATACTAAGACAAGCTGCGCTGTAAACTTTAAATATGTTGCTAGAATTTTCTCCACTTTCAACTATTTTTTATGTGCCATGTCAGAAATTTACAATTTCCAGACACAACAACCATTACTTATTTAGAAATGTCCTCTCATTTTTGGTCTAAGTAACAGGTGTGGGTAGAATGGACAAATAATTGTTAGAAGATAAATAGAGAGGTGTCCCTGAAAACACTAGGTGTAGTCACCTGGACTGCAGTCACCACTGCAGTTCTACAGTTTTATGCTGTTACTTATGCGGTAACATGCTGGTAACTCATCACAAAACCATACAGAAAAATACTGCTCTGAGGCAGTGAGTTCAGTATGACCTTGACAAGAAGCATAGACTGTCCAGCAGTGGCTGTCTCAGGGCTAGTTTCCTGTAATCACCTTTTAAAAAAAAAGACTTCTGTAAACAAATTGTGTCTAGTATTTCACACCAGAAATAATTTCAGTAAAAATGAAAGTTCTTAATAAGCCATCATGTTCTAGTGACAAATACCAAGCATAAAGAGGTAAAAAAACTAATTAAAGAGATTTTTCATTGCATACTTACTTAGCAGATTTATATCTGCTGAATAAAAATCCTTATTTTGGGGGATTGGCTAGGAAAATTGAATTGTTATAGTTAATTACACTTGTTTTCTTAGAATTCCATCCTGTCTGTTGCTCCAAATGACTATGTGGTCTTGAAAATTTCCCTTCCTCACCCTGGAAAAATATAGATGTGAAGAGCTGCTGTAAGTAGTAGCATAAGAATTAATTTTCACTAACATTACCCATCAGAAAATGTTAAACATTTTATCAAAGTTTGTGTTTTAAACAATAATTGTGGAAAGGACATGTGTCTTCGTATGGCTAACTTCGCATAAAAAACATTAGGCTGTGAAAAATTGAACAGAGAAATTTCAGTATTTTTCCACTATTTGCCTAACTTACACTAGGCACTCCATTTATAAATAATTAAACTTTGATGAGATGGATGCAGTGCAAAAAGTTCAGTTACAGCAGACACTTAACAGGATTTTCTGCTCAGTTAAGGGAATTCAAATGAAATGGGTGTCTTCCAGCACAGAAGAGCATAGTTTAAAGCAGTTCAGGAGTAGGGAAAGACAGACAGAAGTTCCTGGTCACAATATAAAAACTTCATTATACAATTATTTGTTGTTGATTTTAGCATAAGATTAGAAGGCTGATGTTGAGCATAGGACATAAAAACCAGGTGGGGGTGACAAGATAGTTGTGTTTGCCTTGTAGAGTATGTATTAACAAATTCTTCATACACAACTACTTTAAAATATGAAACATCCCCTATGAAGTACAATCAGACATAGGACCTTGCACTGGAGACACATTGTGACTTGATTTGACTTGACATTTTCTGGGTCTGGGCTATGATTTTGACACTCTATGACACAATGTGTTTTTTATTCAATATGACCTTTAATGCTAGTTTTTCCTTTTTGGGCACCAACCTGGTTTTGGCTGCAAATATATCCAAAGGGACCATATGGCCTCTGTACCATTCACTGTAGTAAAACCCATAGCTATTCACCATGAGGCCCTCAGTCGTTACTCCTGACTTAAGCAACTTAATGTTAGCATCTATTGTTTATGAGGGTACATTTTCCTTTCTCAGAGAGCCTTATTAGGGAGCATATATGAGAAAAATTAAGACAAAACTATTATTTGCTAGGTAAAGTTGTGGTGCTTAATCCTAGTGATTGTATGTGTTCTGTGCAATGGCAAAGCTATTCTTGGCAAATGAAGGACTGCACACTCATCCTTAGTTTGTCTGTTTGCGCTGATCATGATACCACCTAAAACATAACTAACATTAACTTTCTAATTTAGGTGATATGACAGGACATCTAAATTCCCAGGCCTACATATGTGAGGACAACACCTAACCTACCTTGAGTCTTTTCTGGGTTATAGCCCAGCCCACTACCAGCCAACTGCTTAAGTCCCGCTCCAACATCATTGCTGCTCTGTCTTCTTTTCCACACTTTAATTAGTGCTTTGTGCTTCCAAACTTTATTCTAGATGGAGACATGTGGTTTTTGTCTTCTGTTCTTGCTAGAAGATTGTGAAGGGGTGACTAAAATAAAATAAATTATGCCTACATCTTGAACATGAAGAAAGTGTGCAAAGTTGAGTCCACAACTTGATTTCCGAATGATCAATGTCACAGAAAATTATTATGGGAATAGGTCTACACCAGAGAGACGTCCTCATGGTTTTTTGCAATCTGCATTGTTCTTCTAGGTCTTAAATTATTGACATAATTATATTGAAATGAAATTATCTATGGTTTCATTTAATTAAGCATTAGATTATAAAAGCAACATTATTGAAATTATGCAAATTTAAATAATTCCTTTTTAACTCAGCTGCAAATGAACTGCACTTCTCTGTTTAGAAAATTTGGGTATACATATATTCAAGACACATCAATTTCTTTAACAGTATTGGAAAAAAAACTTGGAAAACTTGGTTTTGTTAATATTTCACATTCTCCACTGATCAATAATTTTCAGGGCCAATAATTTTTTTGCAGAACACTTCTGCACTAAACTAATTTCCGATAATGTTTATAGACAGAGCTTTTTGCTGTGCCTATTGCACAAATTTTCCTATCCGTGCAAAACAGCATGAATGTCTTGTTAGAGACTGACTCTCAGGTAATTAATATCCTATAATTTTAGCAATAAAAAAATTCATGCTGCATTATTTTTAGCATTACCAGCTAAAAGTTTCCTACAATAAATGAGATTTCTGAGCTTATTATTTTTTGTTTCTTTCCATCATGTCCTCAAAATTATGTAATAGATGAAGTACTTTTTGGGCCACTGAAGGCTGTTTTAGAATAGAGTTCTGGAAAATGTCCAACTCATCATGGCCATTCTACTAATTTATTTCTCAGTCTATCTACTAATTCAAAAATGTTTTCTCTGTTTAAGCATATACTTTGTTGAAATATGATATGTAGTCTAAAGAATAACTATGCATGTGGGTAGTACATTTATAAGACTATTTCAATTCTATAATAAACACGGAAAAAAACTTTGAAGAGTATGGTTAAATTGAATTTGAATGGACTTCAGTATTACTGATTCTGGAGTAAAACAATTTCCAAACTTCAAGTATAGATTTGTTTCTTAAATTTATTGATTCTTGTAATAGTAGCATAGAATTCTGAGAACTGTGATAGAATTATCTACTTTCTAGGGTCTGTTTGGGTTGGTTTTTTGGGGGAGGGGTTAGTTTGTTTATTTGAATTTCTTTTTATTAGATGTTTAAAAAGTGGTTGAATAAGATCCTGAGTCACTGCTATGAGAGTAAAATTATCAGCAGAGGGGAAAAAAAGCATTAGCAATTCCTGACCTTGTCTGAAGTGATGCATTTGATTCATCTATATTTTCACACTTTAGCAGTTCATTTTTTTTTTTGTTTTTAAATAATTTTTCCTGACAAGATATTTGTAGAGCAACATATTTTTATCTGTTAGCATTGTATTGGTGTTTGGTGAAGAATTTTTGCTGTCTTGTAAGCTTAGTGGTCTGAAATAATTACAAACTCAAACAGTTCCAGAAGTTGTGATTATATATTTTGTCACATTTTCTGTATTGATTTTTCTTTGTGTATTTTCTCTTAGTGAATGTTGGTAAAAATGAGTTCCTAATAATTTTTTTCTTGACTCTTCTATATCTTCCTGTGAATTACAACTATTTCATCTATACAAAAATAATTTCATTATTTTTTTCTTGAGTTTCTTGAGTTTTCTTGAGTTTTCTGAGTGATCAGTGAATATTGCAGCCTTTGCAAGAGTATTGCAGAAATCTATTAAGTCTATTAAAGCTTACTAAAGCTTACTAAATTTAATATAATCCCACCGCTCTCTTTTTTCCAATAAACTAAATTTATTTTATCAATTGCTAAAGTGTTTCACTTCTGGCCCTATTTGTAGTTTGAGACTTCATAATTAAAGAATGTTTAGTAACAGTTGGTGGTAATCTGTAATAAAGGATGAAATTCTTTTTATTGGTGTCTAACTCCTCTAAGTGGATATTAGGTATCTTTAAACCACACATCTCACTGGTCCTTTTTCATTGTAAAAAAACCCCAGCTATTCTCTTGAACCAAACAGACAATTTATACCTTTTTAATTCATACAACTTTCAAATAATAAATCAAAATTATGATCTGTTTCTGAGACATGAACAAACTGTGAATCAAGAAGATGCTTCGGTGTATTTTTTGTGTTATCAGTCTAGGAAATAGATAATTATGGGCGTGTATAGATGTTGACATAGAAAATAGTGATGGCAGTGGGGGAGAGAGCTCTTTCCAAATAAGGATAATGTTTTGGGAGTTCAGGGAAGAAAGGAAGCAGGTTATAGGAGTCCTTGATTATGAAATTACCACTGGGAGGCCAATAATTGTCTTGTGCTCACAGCGCAAATCTTAACAACTAGATATACCACTGTGAGTCCGCACTCAAACTGGAGGAAAGTAAATTTTACTCTTGATGAAAATCTGACTCATAGCACTCTGAGGGGTATGTGTAGGTACAAAGAGTGGGAAAAAAAATTATTATGCAGATGGAAAAACAAGCTTTAATGTTCTTTCCAGAGCTTCTAAGCCAATTACATGTAAGCCAGTTTGAAATTACATGATGACAACAGTGAGTGTATTAAATACAACAATGCATTCTACCCATCAGGAGGGGGAACTGTATCTTGGTACCATACCATTGCAACAGAATGCCCAAATCTCCAGCTGGTCAAGGTCCCACTGAATGGCAGCGCAGCCTTCAGATGAATCAGTTTCATAGCACCAAGTATTTCAGTTTGTTCCCTGGATTATCTGGAAGTGCTCTCAAAGACCTGCCCATTTTACCTTCAATCTTTCATATTTTGTATTTTCAGATCATCCAGTGAAACAACTACTTATGTAAGAGTTAAATAGCCTACAGAGTCTGGGTTGGGACTAACGGAATTTTCATGTCTTACTCTAAAACTCAAGTTTACTTTCTTTCTATTACATTAATTATCTGAATCATGTGTATGTATGGAGTTTAAAAATGCACTGACTTTTGTCTTTTGTTACATTTCAGATGTAAGCAGTAAGTTCAAAATCTCTCTCTACAGTCAAAGATCTGTAGATGTTAAAGAGTCCATTGTTTGCTGCTTTTCCTGCCTCTTTTTATGTCTCATTTCTGACCTTTTTAGCCATTGAAGTATTTTCTGTCCCAGAATTTGCACTTCGATTTTTCTACATGTCCTTCTAGCTCGATGATTTATTGACTAAGCAAAGAATCAACTCAGATTTACAAAAAATAAAAAAAAAAAAAAATTTTGTGTGGTACACTACTCTGACAGTTTGGTTTGTTTTGTTTTGTTTTGTTTTTTTGTTTGGCACCTCATTATTTCATGACTTTTTTACCACAGGTTTTTTCACTTTTTAGTTGTATTTCTTGTTCATGTGTTTAAGCTGTCTTCTGACCCGTGTTGACTTGCACCTGCTATACCTCCATGCTTTATCTGGTTATCTAGTAAACTGCATATTGTCAGGTTGCAACTGCTTGGGCTGGAACAGTGCTTCCTAACTTGCCTTGGCCATTTCCAGTAACATTTGAACAACTATGTTTCATTTTTTGGTCAAAGTATATGCTTATGAAAATATTTTAGTGGTTGTCTAGAGAAGCCAGAACATTTAAGATTTTAGGCTTGATAATTTTGTTTATTTATTTAAATGTTGAATTTTTTTGCTTAAAATATTATTGCTTTCACAAAAAGCTCTTGTAATGCTTATTAAGAAGAAAGGGATGCAAATGCTTTCTGAGAAGCAGAAAAGGATTGGTTTGCTGTAAAGTAATATACCCTGATTTAAGTATTTGTAATTTTTTATTTCAATTCTCTGTTTTCAAAAGCTGCCAAATTTGTGTTCCACCCTGGAATGAATGGTGATTGTTTAAGATTAACCTCTTCTCTTGTCCTTCTATCTCTTCCTAATTGTTGTCTAAAGAGCAGGAACATGGCAAGACTAGAGAGAGGAGCCTCTGGCATCGTGCATTAAAAGGCAGTTGCTGGTTGCAAACAAAAACACTAAGAGGCAAAGCAACAAGTTTAGATCTTGCATCTGGATTTCACTGTCTAAGGTCTTACTGCATTTCTAGAAAGAATGCCATCTCATTGTTTACAGGGTAATTAATTTTATTTTTTTATCATGAAATTTATGCATATTTAAATTTACCCTATGGATCAAAATGCTGGCTTTGACAGAGTATTCAACACAAATCTGACTAGACTGTAGAATATTTTAAACTTTTTTTTTTGTTATTACTGAAGGTAAATATTTCAAAGATTACTTGATATAAAAAGACTATTTGAAAATTGATAAATCATATTTAGATTAATTATTCTTAGTAACTTAAATTATATATCTCATTAAAATATAATTATAGGGTCATAGAACAGTTTGTGCTGAAAGGGACCTTAAAGACCATGTCGTTCTAATCCACCTGCCATGGCCAGAGACATCTTGCACTAGACCAGGCAGCTCAAAGCTGTATCCAACCTGACCTTGTATATTTCCAGGCATGAAACTTCCATTCTTTTAATGTCAAACATAAAATATTATTACCTTTATGTAGGTGCTATTTTTGTGATGTTTGTTTTCCCTTCAGATAGTTAAAGTGTTGTTTGAAATATGTGATTCAGCAATGCATTTTGCTGACACAAAAATAAAAATTGAACTATATTTATGCAAAAACATGTAGGCATAACTTTAAAAATGTGTTTCATTTAAAAATACCTCCTCAGAGGTATTTTATCATCATGATAGACTAAACAGTCTGAGAGCCTAAGGCTCTGAGGAAGAAGCTTTTTCTCTCCTGTGACAGTTATTCAAAACATAGCTCGAGGAGGCCAGCTTTCCGCGGTTGGACGAGTAGACCATGACAGTCCTTCCCTGAGGTTTAAATATGCTGTACTGACATGACTACAAAACCCATTGTTATCGCTGTGTTAGTTTAAACACTGACCTACTCTCACCCCTTGGATTAATGAACACCATCACAGCACTTATTTTGTTCCTTAATTGAGTAATGATCTCTGGGGCCAAGTGCTTTATATGTGTAAAACTACTATTGACCTCAGTGGAAAGGGACAGTATCTGCTTTTCTCAAGACAGAAGAGATGATTAAAAACAAGAGGAATTAACTGGGACATGGCAACCTAAATTTAGTACTGGTCAGTACATCATCTTCACTTCTACCCTCTCATTCTTGCGCTGAACATCTTTCTAGCAAGGATTGTTAGAGAAAAAGCATGATGGCAGCTGGGGTTTGCTGTACTTTCTTAAGCTAACAAATAATGTCAGCCTAAATTTGCTACTGCTGGTGTGTACCATCATTGCACAATAATCTGGAGTCTTACTGAGATCTAACACTTTGTTGGGTTGATGCTTCATTTCTACAGCATAATGATTCTTAAAAGTCACAGAAGGGAACTTTGAAATTGTATTTAGTCTTTGTAATGGTTTTTAATACAAAAATATTTAATACAGTGATGCTTTAATATGGTAATAAAATACACATTTGTAAACTATTTGGGGGAAAAAATCTACTGTTTGTATTTGAAATCTTATTTAGAACATAGTATTTTGGTGCTATGAAAATGTTTGAGATATATATATATATATATATATATATATATATATATATATATATATATATATATGTATGTTAAAGTAATGCTCTCTTTCTGGAAACAAGTTTAGGCTCAGAAGGATTATTGACAGTGAGTTTGTCCTGGTCTATTTTAACTGAATTCTTTGTTCAATAATAGAGTTTTTTTGGGCAATAATAGTATTAGAAAAAAGGACCATCATAGCTCAGGGGATATTGAAGATTATCTTGCTGATTGAAATACTGTCTGTATACATTTTGACTTAGTGAGTTCATGAGGAGATCTAGTGTGTAGAGGGACTTGAATGCTTTCCCCAAAATCGTTAGTATGATGAGACTGATAGCTTAAATTATTCCGAAAACATTTTCATTATCTTTTTAAAATCATAATATAATTATAAGAATCTGGAAATTTTGATGAAATATCATTGAATTAAAAGATCCAAGTATTTTGGAAAGGCTTATCTCCTCCTGAAACTGGTTTTAAAAGTGATCTTTTAGTTTGATTTTAATTTGAGCTTTATACTTCCAACATTTATTAATTTTAATTTATTCAATTATAATTTGTTTAATTATCTACTTTATTATGCATATTATGAAGTATTCATAATTTTACAGAGATTCTTTAAAAGTGAGTACTTTAGCTATTTTTTATATTTTTTATTAGTTTAAAATGTGAGATAATATAAGTCAAGAAAAGATTATGAGATTTCTGTCATGGTTTAAACTCAGGAGGCAGCTATGTACCACACAGTTTTCTGATCATTCCCCAGCATTGTGATAAGGAAGGGAATCAGAAGAATAAAAGTTACAAAATTCACGAGTAAAGACAATTCAATATGGAAAGCAAAAGCTGCACATCCAATTAATTAATCACTTCCCATTGATATGCAAGTGTTCAGTCATGAACAGCCCAAAAAATTCAGGCCCCATAAAATGCAATTGTTGCTTGAGAATACATAGATGTTAGCCCTGAACATCCATCTTCCTCCTTCTTCCAGCTTTTATTGCTGAAAAAAAGTCTTATGTGGTGTGTTATATCCCTTTGATCACTCAGGGTCAGCTGTTTTGGCCACATCCCCTCCCAAATTCTTGTGTGCCCCCAGCCGCCTCCCCAGCGGAGGGGCAGAAGAAGCAGAAAATTCCTCAATTTTCTTTTAGCAATAGCTGAAATACCCTTGAAGTATCAAGTCTGCTTTGGTCACAAATCCAAAAACTAGACCCATAAAAGTTACTTTGATGAAAACTAAGTGTAATACTTCCAAAATTAGTACAGCTGTTCACATAAGTGACATGGATAAAGTCAATACCACTTGGCTTGCTTTTTTTATAATAAATGTTGTCATAAATTGAACCTTTTTGAAGCACCCCTGTGTTATCAACAGTGTTTTGGTCATGACTACAAAATATAACACCATGCAAGTTTTAATGAGAAAGATTATTTCTTTTCCAGATAAAACCAGTAGATACTTCCAATTACTTCTCAGGGTTATTTTCTACAAGTTGAGTGCCAATGTTCTCATGTACTTTTTGACACTAGTGGTTTTAGCCAGTTTCTCATTTTTTTGACTCCTAGGCAGGAATAGAAACCAGTCTTGAACACTTTTGCTTTTTTCTTCTTAGATGACTGTGTAATCCTGACAGTTATGGCCTGTATTTGCATGAAAGCATGCCAGAAGTTTGGAGGGCTTGAGGACATGTAGAAGCTAGCTGAGCACTGACAGAACTGGGATGAGGTTTTGCATGAAATGTATAAAAATATCATCTAAATATAGAATTCTCTTTGCAACAAGATGTCTAAGAAACAGAATTCTAATTACTCTACTGGACTTCTTGGCTCAGTTCTGTGGAGAGCATGGGGTTTTTGACCACTCATTCTGACTTGCACAAGCATTAAGCTCTCTTCAGCACATTGAATGGTGTATAGTCTCACTTAAAATATATTCCTTGTTCAGCATATTTGCTGATGTGTATTTACATCTCTACCACAGTCATGGAGCCATTTGCAGGATTTTACAGCCCATGGGAGAGTACAAAATTGTCAAATGAATAACTTCTTTTTATGCATCAAAATAGGAATAGCTCTCCATAGCCATGGGATTTCACGCTTTTATTCCTGCTTCTGGCTGCTATCATGAACTCTTAGTTTGTTTTTACAAGGGGGTGATGTATTTTTAGTTTCTCGCTATGCCACTTGCAAAACCCTGGCCATTTCATTCAAAATGCCATTAGTAGTTTTGTCAACTGTACTGCAAATCAGTAGATACTTATCTTACAGAGGATCATAAAAGGCAAAAAATTGAATTTGTATCTCTATGGTACTTTGGTAAGAGCAGAGCAAATAATTAAAATGCATTTATTTTACTGCCAGATGGTACTTGCTGATGTTCTTTCAGCTCACTCTAAGGAAAGGCAAAAAAAATACATGACCAGTAAATATGAGAGAAGAATAAAAAGAGATGAAAAATCTTAGGAAATGCAGGGACTGTGTATTTAAGCAGCACTGATTCAAAAACCACCAACAAAAGATATTAAAAACTTGTTTGCCCATGAGTGCCCAGCAGACCATTACCACTTAAGCTAAAGCTCTCTGGATCTGGATATAATTTCATTTACAAATAAACATAAACTCAGTAGTTATGGGCCAATAAAATAAAAAGCAATTGTTTTTAGAAGAAAAAAAGGAAGAGAAGAATTTAACCATTTCAATAGTTTCCATCCCTCATCTCAAAATGGAAGGGTTGGAATGGACAGCAGTTCAGAGAAGGATAAAAAAGGCCTTAGAACAGCCTTTGTGCAAACAACTTTCAGAAATAGGGAAAAAAATATTGTCTTCTGTGCAAAAAAGACCTCAAGTTGAGCTAATAGGAGGCATCTTCAAAGTAAGTAATGCTGCCATTTCTCCTACAATAGATCTCATTTAAGAAATTCCTTGTCATTTTGTTGCAGATGGGGACTTTGAATTAACTTCAAGAAGAGGCTGGGTAATCCATGGAGAATATAATCCCTGAGCATGCCTGACAGCTACAAATCAAGGTGAGTTTAGAAACAGATGAAGAATGAGAGAGAACTCAAATTATTACCCCATTCTTCATCCTAAGCATCCACTTTTTGGAGGCAGAGGCAAAGTCATGTGCTAACTGGACTTCAAGTCTAATTTATGGCTAATTTTTTGTCTCAGTTTTTTGGGGATTGAGGGTGAGGTGGTTTGGGTGGTGTTTTGTGTGCTATTATTTTGTTTTGATTTTTGGTCTTGGTTTTGGTTTTTCAGAGGTGGAAAACAGGTTTATAGTGTCTGAAGAGTTACAATGTCATGATAAAGAAAAGGATGGGCCAGGAGAAGATGAACATGTCATCATAGAAACTGTTGGCATGACACCTTGTGTACACAAGATTTTGCTTATTTTCTATAATGGCCAATATTAAAATCTTACATAAGACCTACATAATTATTTTCTTTCTTTTTTTGTGTAAGATTTTTAAAAATAATTATTTTTAAACTGTTTTCCTTTCTTATTTCTTCAAAGAAATATCTTTAATGAAAAAGAAAAAGTAAATAAAGCCAGGAAAACACAAAAGCCCCCCAAAACCCAGCTATTCCCAAAGAAAAGTAGAGTTGGCTCAGACAGAAAGATATTTTTCAATTATTTTAATAGACCTCTGTTCTGGAAGCAATGACATTTATTGTAGTGGGATATAGCATAGGATTATTAAATATGTTTACTTCCCTTCAAATCACTGATTACTTTTCTTGAAACTGCTAATCATATTTAAGCTGTTTAGCAGTACTTTTGAACCATGTATATCATGAAATTCCTCCACCAACATCGCTGTGGTTTTGCACCACGTGGGACAGATGGGCATATGAAGCTACTCTGTTCTTCTGCGTGGCAGGGTGTTCCAGTGAGTTTCCTGGCAGGAACACTCATGTTCTCCTGATGGACAGCCATGTGTTAACAACCAGCAGCAAGTCCTAGAGCAATGACTCACAGGGCTAGAGCAGAGTGGTGGGCTCCAAGTGCCTACAAGGCCAGTCATAAACTTTGGAAAAAATATACTGGGCCTGTGGAATGAGGCTGGATGTGAAGTTGGAAAAAACAGTGGATGTTTGAAGAAGAAACTGGTTGAAGAAAAGGGTGTCTGCAAGACTTTATTTGTGGTGTGCTAGTCCAGAGTAGAGGATGCAAAAGAGTGGGTGGGAGGGATAGGTAAGGGTGATAAAGTGCAGGCTGTTTCCTTTCTGTTGTCTAGTAGGCTCTTACGTGTATTGAGTTAGGTTAAACATTGCTAGCCATAGAAGCTGGAAAAGATGGATGTCTAATTTCACATGTTGAAGAAATAAGAAAAATGTGTTTGGTCTCAATACAATGAGATTAGAATTGAAGATAGCAATGTTATTTTTCAGTCTGAATGTGGTATGCTTTGGAGATGTGACAGTATAGTCTTGCAATTGGGTGATGACCTTAAGTATTGTATAAGCATTACTTTTCTATGTTTAGCTGTCAAGGCTTAGACTTACTGTGTCAACTCATTGATGGCAGTGTAATTGAAACTGAATATCAAACAGCTTCTTACAGCATTTCAGAATGGGTCCTTAGGCTGGCTTGGTTCTAAGATTAAAGTATGCAAAAGAAAATGTGGGAAAATTTTTAATGGACAAGGTTAAACTTCTGAACCTCACAATATTTTTTCTTAGTTTTTGAGATTATTCATGAAAAAGTGTTATATAGTTATATGGTCTTACCTCAAAAATCTCCTTGCTTGTCATAAAAGATCTTTCAAATGCTGTTTTATTCTAGTGAAAATAATGCAAATTTCTCTATTCTCTAGCAGTATAATTTGTTTATCATTAGTTACAATCCCATCCCCAAAATCTAACAGCTCATAGAACAAACATTAACCTGCTATGCCATAAAAAATAAATTATTAAAATTAAAAGTCTTTTTTTTACACAACTGTTTAGTTATAAATCATAGCAGGACCTCTTGTTTCAATGTTGACAGAGTCTAGAAATATTATATTTCACTGAATATATTTCAGAAAAAATGCTTACCTCTTTGAGGAAAGGTATTTTACTTTCTGCAAAAAGTTCAAATGTAGATGCCTACTTTGATTATAGAAAATATTCACAAAAAAAAGATGCAAGTGCATACAACTTGATATTATGCAGTGCCTTTTTTTTTTTTTTTTTTTTTTAAATTACCAAGACATTTGAAATCTTCATGGATGAGCTTTCTTGTTTTGTTTGTGGGTGGTGGGGTTTTTGTTTTGTTTTTATACATTATTGAAAATTTAATTCAGAACAACCAGTTCTATTAACTGAATTTTCAAAAAGAGCTTAGAAACATGTGGGAACATCAATCTTCTGACTGATTAATGCAAGTTGATGTTATTTTTCAGGTTACTATGTCTGATCTTTGTCATGGTGATCGATGTAATCTGTTTAACTATTCTCTCTGCACAAAGGCTAGAATAAATGAATATGCATCCATATGACTAAAAAATATTTAGACAATTTTTCTTATTCATTTAACTTGCCAAGATAAATTTTAAAAATATTTTTTTATTCCTCTGAAAAGTAATTGCAACACATCGAAAAAGCATCCCTGGAGATATTGCAAAGATATTTAGATGAGGTACTTAAGGACATGGTTTAGTGGCAGGCTTGGCAGGGGTAGCTTTACAGTTTAACTTGATGACCTTAAAGGTGTTTCACAACCTAAATGATTCTGTGATTTATCTCTAACACATAAAATAGATAGCAGATATCCTGCTTTAGATAGCATGGTATAGTTATTTTGTTGAGGCCTATAGTAAGATGTTAATAAAAATAAGCGTTGTTTGAGTCTGGAAGAAAGGGAAATGTAGCAGGAAAGAGGAAGAAAATATCAGAAGATGCAGAACAGTATTTTGGATATGTTTGCTAATACTGAGACACAGTTGCACCTGACTCTAAAGGATCTTTTGTCCCTGAATCAAAAAACTTCTCAAGCTATTTTGGTTTTGTTTGTAAATATAAGAGCTTCATTCATTTAAGAGTCTGGAGCAACAATTAAAAAGTCAGAAACTGATGCCCTTAAAAGCAAGTCCCTCTAAATTTGTAAGTCTTTTCAGTTAATAGTGGATTAGAAACAACTTTTCATGAAAGCTGACTAAGAGGGAGGCAGCTGCCATTTAGGTACCACACCCTTTACTGAGCAATAGTAATTCTGTACTGTTAAAAAGCATAATATCTGCATATTCTTTAATTCTATTACAAGTTATTGACATAATTTTTGGGAATGGGCTGCTTGCATACATTGTTTAAAGAGCACTGACATATCTTCCTGTTTAGCATCCATTCAAATTGAGTCCAGATGATGCAGTCTAACATGGAAATAGATGAACCTAATTCTTGCCAAGGTGTCAGACTGTTTACCACAGTAGTATTCTAAATTTGTTCTGTGGTTATCTGTCTGAAATAAATAACATAGAATGTCAAAAAAGTTGAGGTAAGAAGCGATGTCTATAAACTTGTCCAATCTCCATGCCCAAAGCTCCACACAGCATGTGGAGCAGTATGTCTGGGCTCTGCTCAAATAATGGCTTTTGAATTTCTCCAGAGAGGGAGGCTCTACAACCTCCCTGGACAGCCAGTGCCAGTGTTTTATCACCCACCCTCACATAAGTTGTGGCTTTTTTGTTTGTTTTCATTTTCTTCAAATGTTTAAACAGAGTTTCTGGAATTACAGTTTCTGCCCATTGCTTCTTGTCCTGTGTCTAGGAATCTCTGAGAAGAGTCTTTCTCCTTTACCCTCCCCCCCTCAACAGATATTTATCAAATTCTTGCTCGTCTTGTATGTCTTTGTTTCCCGGGGGAGCACAGAACTGGACATAAAATGGCTAATGCATCTCACCATGTTGGAACAGTGGGGAAGGATCACCTCTCTCCATCCCTGATGCTCTGTCTGTGGCAGCACTCTCTGGTGCTGTTGTTCCAGCATGTCTCTGCCATGCCCATGAGATCCATGGCTCTATAACACAAAGTTTTAGAATAGTCTAAAGTGGCAGAATAATAAAAGAAGAAATGAATCTCTGGGTATCTAAATAGGTGTGTAATATAAAAAAGGTGGCAGAAGAAATTCAAGAAGGAAAACCAAAAAAATTAGTTGGTGAAAAGTACCATTAAGGAAGTTAAATGCCTTCTTGAAATGTTATTGCCTTAGCAGCTCTTTCTCATGAATATGTAGAGTTTCACTTTGTGACTTCAGATTCTGAAAACTACAGTTACTATCCCATTATGTTGATTACAATGATTGCATTAAAATTTCTCAGGATATGGGGAAAATGTTATGTATTGCCTGAACCCAAATGCAAGCATGTGCATATAAAGAAAGAGAAGAAAAACAACCAAAAAAAAAAAA
>VWZN01019122.1:3190-46611 GCA_013396955.1 Regulus satrapa | reverse complement strand
TTCAGGTTTTATTTGACATTTAGTACTGCTAAAATAATGCTAGAAGTAACATAGTTTGCTCAAAAATGTGTTTTGCTTCCACAAAGGGAAGCAGTGCATTTTGAGGTTTCATATTGTTTGCCATTATTTATTTGAAATTTTGTGTTTAGAAGTTAGCAATCACATTTGCAAAAAATCAACAACAACAACAATAAAAACACACAAAAAAAACCCCCAAAAAGCCAAACAAAAACCCCAAACAAACAAACAAACAAAACCAACCATGAAAAATGTCAGTGGTTGATTGCAATTGCTGTTTCCTGCTGCATGCTAATAGATATCTTAGAAGGTTTTATGTGTGAAGTCACAAAGTAAAAAAAGGATGTGGGAAGGAATTCAAAATACTTAATACAGTTGGAGTGAAGCATGACAGTAAAATCTGGTGTCCTTGTGGGCAAGCTTTCATCTGAAGATTTGGCCTTGAAAGATCTGAAAGTTTCTTGTATGGGATACGTATCTTGAAGGTTTTATTTGTGTGGATTTGCAATTCATCTTACCAATCTTTACATATCAGAAAGGAGATTAATCTGACACTGGTACCAGATTCTGTCTCCAGTAGTTGTATATATCACTTGAAAGAGAACAATAATAACTGTAGATTTTGTACTCAATCTATTAACTTGGTAGCAAACTTTGGAAATCTGAAATCAAACCCAGGCTGGTTCCATAATATCCATAAGGATATTGTCAGTATTCATGATCTAAGATGCAAGCCAGTAGTTTTAAGCCTCCTGAAAGTTTAGGTTGTTTTAGAGGAGACAAAGGATATAGTGTTGGGTTCCAACCCAGCTGCTTATTTCTCAAAAAGTAGATGATACCAGGAATAAATAGTTTGGCCAGTCAAAATTAGTCTAAAGTTTACAAAGGCTTAAATCCAGAAGTCTTAAATCATTTTGGTGACCTTTTTTAGATCAATTCATCTGTTAATGACTTTTTATATTTATTGACGTTATCGTTTTTAAGGCCCTACTGTAATACAAAACCATTTTATTTTATCTTATTCTGTGTTTCACTGTACCAAACCTCAAAATGAATGTTACCTTCATGCATTGTCCTGGTATAAAATAATAGAAAAAATACTGATCTAAATATTATTCAGCAACATCAAAGCTGAGATGAATTGCTTAGAGAATAATAAATTTTAAATGCTTTAAAATTTGTTTTGCTTCTGTTTTGATGTATTTTCCTGTTTTTCATGTTTTTGCCACTCTAATAAAATAACAAAAATTCAGATTACTCCATAATTGCCATGTTATAGATACATTTTCATGCAGGACTTCCCTTTTGGCTTCTTCTGCCCCACCTTGATAGTTCAAGCAGAAATGTGGTTGTTTGAATGTCTATCATAGATTTTCTTGGGGACTTTTTTATTTGGCTGTTGAGCACTTGAAAGACTTTCAAACCAGTCAGAGTCTTGCTACAGCTTTTCTAACTCTTGGGTGAAGATAAGAACAGTACTTTTAATACTTCATAAATATAAAATTTATAAGCTCATCTTGCAGAGCATAGCTGAATCCACATTTAAGTACCAATGAACACAACTGAGTGGCATTGGTTGGAAAGTCAGAGGCTGTGCTATGATGGCCTCAGTCTCTGCTCCAACAGCAGTGAGGCAGAACATGCCATCTGAACTCCTGTCTGTAAAGAATCTTGAGAATCCCTCCTAGCATAAACATCTCATTTGTGTATCCAACTGGACAGAGGCTGGATTACCCATGTTGTGCACCACCTGGAATGGTTCTGCAGACCAGGGTTTGACAGATGGTTCTGTAAAAGCAAAGAAAGTTTCATCTCTCTGCCTTCAGCACAGCTGTGGCTCTATAATTTCAAAGTCATTTGGAGTAGTTAAGAAACGTAGAACACCTGTGCTTCTCCAAGTTCTCCTCCTGCTTCAGATTATTGGATAGCAATGTAGACAGAGAATAGAGTGGGGAAAAAAGGGACTAAAGGGAAGATTCAATATTTATAATTTCAGAAAATTGATAGACATTCCTGCTGCTGTGAACTGTCTGGTGACTCTAGAATGTCTACTCAAACCATGATTTTCTGCAGTGATGCTTTCATTATACTTTTTCTTTCTGTCCTTGGCTTTTCTAGGATTTATGTATAACTTTCATTTTTTTTCCTTTTAAAAGATTTGTTTTAAAAAATATTCCTTTTTGATTATCCTTTTGACTTCCCCTGCTCCTCCCCCAGGAATCTTTTTTTAAGTTCTGACTTTCTTACCTTCTTACAGTTTTACTTTCTGCTATAAGAATTCTACTCTGTTGTTTTCAGTGTTCATTTTCTTTTTCTTTATTCTACTTTTCTTTGTGTATCAAATTGGAATTGTCACAAAGCACACTGATTTCTCATGGGATTCAAAATGAAGGACTGATCCTCTTAAAATGCCATCACAGGTGAAATAAATTTAATGCAAATACACACAATTACAAAACAAGTGCTATTTATCTTATTTTCCTGTGGTGTTTCTGGAATTTATAATGATTGGTTAGTAACAAGCTGTTGAAACCTTGTTCTCAGTATTAGAGAACACAGAGTTATCAAACAAAGAGTTAAACTATGTGTAATTATGCAAAATTACTCCGGAACTGTATTTTCTATTAATGCAAGATGTCATAATCATCATATTTTGTTGTCATCTTCCCTCCCAATCCCAAATGAATTACTCAATAGATAGGTGGCAAAATAACAAGGAAAAGAAACAAACAAACAAGCAAAAACCAACCCTCAACTGCAAACAGCTGACATTTAAGAAAAGCCTTTGTTTCTTTAATTGCCAGATCTTGTCTTTCTTACTCTTGAGAGAATTCACCATCCATAACAGTACTATAAAGTAAATTATGTTAGTATGATTGGTATTCCTTGATTTTGAGAGCAGTGTAAGCTGTAGAAGAGTTAGAGTGTGGCCAAATACTATTAGCCAGGCAATACTGCATATAAATTTAGTGTCACCATAATTCCTATCTATGCTTTCAGACCCATCCACAACATGACACCAGCACAGATGGCAATGTTATAAAACAATAAATCCCTCTGAAGCCTGTTGCCATTAAAATAGGTGAGGATCACTGATCAGTACAGAAGGGTTGTCCTTTTGTCCAAGTGCCTCAGTCTGCAACAGAAGCTCAAAATCTGTGAAACTTATTTATCCATTCATCTTGAGTAATTTCTAACCCTGGCTGACCACAACTCTTGCTCAACCTTCAGGGAAAAAAAAACATGCACACTAAATTTCTCCTGATTATTTTGATGTACAGGCACCATAGGCCCAGATTACAAATGTTTTTAGAAGCTTAATTCATACTGATTTAAGTAGGGCTATGTATCTAAGCAACTTTGACATTAGCAGCATTTCCTTCTGCTCTTTATTGCAAACAAAATTACTAGTGTCTTACAGTCCAAATGAAATTGTACAGATTAAAGCATGAAACTATACTTTTTGCTTTTCTCCTTTTTTATAGAAGCAGACACAATTCCTTAAAATCTTTTCTTGTCCTTTTTGAAGGATCATTTTGGTCCAATCAAAATATATGCCATAATAATATTTTTCTTTTCAAAGGATATGTGATGTAGCCCTGATTGCCTGTTGATGGGAATTAGTAAATTAATTTCTTGCTTTCCTTGAGTGCAAAGCAAAAGCTTTTTGCTTTTCCTATTAAGCTACTCAATGCAACCCACATTTTTTTCTCACTCTTCCAATTCTCTCCCCCATGCCACTGCAGGGAAATGAGAAAGCAGCTGTGAAGTGTTGAGCTGCCTACAGGGGTTAAACCACAATGACTGTGTGTAAAGTATGTGTAGTGTGAAGACTTCTAGAATCTCATAAAAATAGTTGGTAGATAGAGATTTTGAAATAGTAACAAAGCCCGGGTAATTTTTTCCTTCTCTTTTTGAGAAGAAGAAAAGCTTATGAACACCCCTATTGCAGATTACTCCACAATTTCTTTTAGAAATAGATCTGCATTTTTAATCTTCTGGGACAATGCTCTCTAAACTTTTTCATTTGGCATAAATATTTTCTCATTGTGTTCCAAAACATATTGACTGACTCAAGCTACCATAATGCATTCCTCAATCTCAGGGAAAAAATAAAATTCAAAATGTAGAGGCATAAAATCAGAAGAGATTTGTGGGAGGCATAGAAAAAATATCCCTATCAGGAAAACCAGAAGCAAAAATGATTTTTAAAAAATACCGAACAGTAAAAGGGAAAAAGGAGAATTTCTGCTTTAAACCTTTAGGAAAAGCTGAAGTGAATTTCAAGTTTGAAATAGAATTTGAAATCAGGTAATTGGAGTTTATTCTGGTTTTTCATCAAAACTTTTAATGATTTTCAGTCTTTGTCAGGCTGCTTTGTCAAAGAGGAGTATCCCTCTTTTCTTCTGTGCTCTGACAACATTATAGGGAATGCCATAGCATATGAAGGGTCAGGCATATAATTGATTCCCACTGTAGCCCTATGAATGGTCATAACTTTTCTAATGATAAAAGTATTTTTTCTTCACTAAAAAAAACCTCATTGGTTTGCTGTTAATAGATGACAAATGTTAAATAAAGTCAGAAAAGTTGTATCCAGATTGAAGTTACAAAAAAGTAGAGAAATCAAGTACTTAGTTTTCTTTCAGTTTTTTTTTTTTTTTTTTATATATGTTCTGTGCATATACATTTATATGTATTTGTGGGCAGTAGTAATCCAGGGAAAGAACAGAGGAAGGAAAGAGGGGAAACAGCAATGGGGAAATGGAGGTTAAAAGAGCTGTCAGTAAATAATAGAAACACTGTTAACATCTTAAATAAAATATCAGTATGATAACATTGTCCAGGGAGCCCTATAAACATGATATAGAAAAGTTTTGGGTTTTCTTTTGGAGTAGTAGTTTTTGCTGTGGTCAGTGTTGAAAGATTTTTCTTGACTCAAAATGCTTGTTTCAGTCTCAGGCAATTTCTGGCCTTACTGTCTGGATGGGTTGGAAGGCAGCTGCAACAAGACAAGGATGACATTGCTCCCATGATCCACAGAAATGTGGTTATCTGTCTAGAAGATATTTGTCAGTTTGGAGTGTTTTCTGTGGTTATATACAAGGAAAAACTAAACATTTTAGTTTGTAGTTTGAAAAGGAAAATATGTTTCCTTCCAGTGCTGGAAATAGCTTTCAAACACCTGTTTACTGTCCTGTTAAACCATTTCTATTTCAAACACAGCAGCAGTTGAAAAAAGGGATAAACTCTCATGAGATGAAATATCATGTGATAAGTTTTGATGCACACTGTTACCTCATGCTTTGTGCAGGGAGAGAAAATTTGAGACACTTGGTTGTGATGAGGCTCAGCAAGACTTTCTCAAAAGAAAATTAAGTGCCAGATGTGCTTTATCTGTGTTAGATGGAAGAAGAATATAAATGAGATCTAACACCTGTGTGTGGAAACTGACATTTCAGATAAATTTTTTTCACACCCTATGTGTTTGTAGCATTTAGCTATGTTGCTTAGGGAAATTGCATGACTATTTCAATATGTCATTAAAGAATGACTTGGAGCTAGGGATTTTTGATTAATTATGCTACCGGTATAAGTACCACAAATTGTGGAAGAAATTTTAAGAACTGTAGGACTTGACAGCTGAATCATGACTTTTGTTTCATGATTGTTGATGACAGCAGTAGCTGTGAATTTCTGATACTATTCACTCATCCATGTTCATCCTCATTAGAAGCAATACCGCTTCCAGTCCCTGAGAAAATTAGGCATTATTTCTGCTTTATAGGAAGGTCTACTATGTTTTGTGATTCATTAAAGAAAACATGGCGTATATCAGGAAAGTAGAAAGTTTTACAATGATTGGCCTTTGAAAACCCAACTCCTCTTACAGTGATAATATTTTTACATTTTCTTTATATCATTATTTATTTTATGAAGTATTAAAATTTTAAATGCACTGTTGACATAAAAAATTAAGTATTCATGTAAACAATAATGAGTTTTACTGAAATGAGAACAGTAAAGATGGAGGAGAATAAATTAAAACCTACCATGGAGAAATATATTTTACTCTTTTTTATGGTCTTGGCAGGACTCCAAGACTATTCTGATGTTTCACTGACTTTTATCTATGTGTTTAGCCAAATACATAAAAACTGTTAATTTTGATTATGGAGATTCCATTCCCAGTGTTTTCAGAAGATTCAGTGTTAGAAAAATGAAAAAGTCCTTTTGGAACCAGTTGATTTTTTTTTCTTTCTATTTCCACTAAGAAAAGTGACAAACTTTACCTAATAAAAAAATATAACAAAAAATTAAATATAGTGAAATTATTTTAACTGAAGAAGGTATGAAACAATATGGACCTTTATGAGAAAAAAAATTGCAGCAGTTAACATAAAATGGATAATTATAAAGCAATTTCTACCAAAGAGATCCAGCAGGATATCTCGCGTTTCTGATTCCTAACTTTTTTGGTTTTGTTGCTCTTTGAATTAATTTCATGTTTTAAAGTACTTTTAACCCTCAGTGGTATATTAAAAATGTCTGTTCTTGTTGCAGGGATATGTGGGGAAAAAGTCAGTGCTTGTTTCAGTTACATGAGTTTTACTTTAGAGTTATTTCTTAGAGACAAAATAGACAAATTTGGTCTTTTTGAAGATGTTGAGAAAGAGTGGCTCTAGTTAAAGGGAAGACAGAATTTAGAACTGCACTGTTTGTTTATCATAAAACTTGGGACACAAGTTATTATTGTTTATCATAAAACTTGGGTCACATTAATTTATTACAGCTTTTGGTAAAAATGTTTTCTTCTTTTTTATGGGGGAAAAATGTAGATTTTTGGACGCTATTTTACATGTATATGGGTAGAGAAATATGCTGTTGGGAAATAGATCTAGAGTATAAAAACTGGTCACAAAGCATAAAGTGAAAGGGCTGTTCAGTATATCAAATGAAAAAACTTGTCTTTCATTTAGACATTTACAGGAATAATTAAGGCACATGAGTTGTGTTTTGAATTTATCAGCTGAGAGCATGAGTGAGAAAAAACAATATTGGAAAGTAGTGGCAAGGTCCTATCATGAAATTGTATGGTGAGTAGAACTGGATTTTTAACTACTACAAGGAGGAATATTAATCTACAAATTTGAGGCCTTCTGAAGTCCAGTTTTATCATGTTTCTGCTAATAAAAGCTATTGCTGCCAGTTTCACTCTGGAAAAATACTTTAAAGAAAAAACATTTTTTTTCTTAAAGAAAAATATAATTCTACAAGATAAGTATTGATGGGTTTTATTTTTAATATATTAATATATTATTATATTATTATTACAGCATTATTAATAATATTATCATAGTAATATCATTTGATAATATTATTAAATGGATACAAATTATAATTTTTTGTAGTTAAAAAGCATATATAAATTTATATAGTATTTCTAAAATAAGCCCATAATATATTAGCCCTCAAGTGCATGAACTTTGTTCTTTTCTTGTAGACCTCCTAACATACCAGACCATGGATCGCTGACAAGATTAAAGCTATTTGATAGGAATGATTCAAATAAAAGTAGCTGGTAGACTTGCTTATTTTTACCAGATATATGTATTACTATTTACCCTCAACTCAAGCTTTTTCATTTCTTATGTTTTCTTAAAAGATAGGCTTTGTAGCGATGTTGAAATTGTTAGCTGTGATGGTAATATCATTTTCTGTCCCATCCTGCAGTAGATCAATACTCCTGCCCGACTTGGTGTCATCTGCAAACAGACAGAGGGTGCCATCAGTCCCCTCATGCAGATCATCCATAAAGATGGTTAACAGGATGGGCCCCAGCACTGAATCCTGGGGAATATCACTGGGGAGCAGCCACCGGCTGGATGTGATTCCAAGTGCAAATTAATTCCTTTAATGAAGAATCACCCGCAGTGAGGTGTGGTATCCAGTCTTAAGGCAGAGTTCATTCTCTCTGATGGACTCTTGCCACTCAGCATATCATAAGGGAAGCAAAGGATGCTGAATTTCTCACATGACTTCTGGCTGGACTGAATCACCAAAAGGGAATTCACCCACTAGAATTCTTTGTAAGAGAATGGGTTGTAGGAAAATGGGCTGCAAGGAAGCTTGATGGTGATCAATTATATGTGTTCTAATTATCAAAATTAATTATCAAAGCAGGGAAAACAGGAAAACAAGGAAACAGCTTTGCCCACCCAATCATGAGGGGAGCTATGAAAGAGTAGGGTACCTAGTAGAGGGTAGCTGGCTTGGGTTAGAGTATGATGCTCCTAGAGCTAGCTGGCTGTGAGGAGAAAAGGGCATGTGGTTGTACAAGGGAAAAAACAAGGTAGGGCTTCTTCCTCTTTTCCCTTCCCTGAGCTATTATTGTCTGCTACAGCACAAGATTACAAAGTTGAAAGATGAAGGCTTTATATGATTCATTTCATCACATATTGATCTTATTATATGTCACACATGATGAAAGTAAATTAAATTAATTCAAAATTACAGCAAAACTGAAGATCACATAGAAGTGTTCTTGATTTAAATTGTCTGTGATTGCTTGGACAGTGTTTTCTTTCTTTCTTGCTCTATATTATAATGTGTTATATATATATATATATATATATATAAAATATTATAATGTATAATACACATTATGCAATGCAGTTTGTATGTATAATGTGTATATAATATACGTCATAATATGTATTATACATTATATATTGATATATATTATATTATAAATATAAATTCTATTAATTTATGTATAGAATATTTCTTTTTCAAAGTGGGCTGTCAGAGTACAGTGGTTAGAAACAATTTGTGTTTTCTTTTCTTGATAATGTAAGGGAATCTTTAAAATCTATTAGATTGTTGCACCTAATATATATATACATTATTACAGGTGTCTTCTAGCAGGATAGCAGGGATAGAGGTGGACTTGCCAAGTTTAAACTGTACAAGGCTGAATTATTATGTGGAGATCAGTTGCATTTAGAGAGATTTGATGAAGTAGCTGATTGCTTGGACATAGGAATGAGTTGGGACTGAAATGCAGGTTGGCAGTATTTGCTATGTTACCACTTGAAGTACTGTATTCCCCGTATAAAACTATTTTGTATCTTTGTTATGTTATAAATATTTAAGTGTTATACTTTTTGGCCCTAGACAATGCCTCTAAAACAGCTACTGGAATTTGTTGGGTATTTATCTTGAAGTCCTTTGAATTTTGGATGCTTTTTGGTGGGTACAAAATTTATTGCAATCATGTAAGAGACAGTTATTGCTATAACTGAAAATTTATTGAGTCTATTTTCTCGATGTAAAGTGCTGAACAAGAGAGGGAAAAGATACATATTCTGTAAATGCACCTTGTGGCTTCTGATATGTTGTGTCACAGATTACTCTGTGTCCTGTGCTGAGACTAAATTGTATCCCCAATTATCTGTTTAGCCCAGAAATAAGTTTTGCCCAGAAAATTTCTGTTTTGCCCAGAAATAAGTGAAGGAGAGAGAGGGAAAAGCGGTGTAATGTCTGAGGCAGTTGTTTTCAAAACATCAAGATAAAGAGTTTTCAGCTTTCCTTGACACACAGCCTGGGTTGTATGCAGTGCAGATGGTGATTGAGAGCTCTCTTTCTTTCTATTAATTTTTGACTAACAGGTAGAGAAATTCTCTGGACCGTGTTTTTTTCTTTTTTTCCTGGAACTGTTCAAACCGGCTGTGGACTAAAATCCCAGAAGAGCACTGGGAGCTCACACCTGTGGCCCAGTGGCGCCTGGCCCAGGCAGTGGCATTTTCCAGCACTGGAGGGCCTCATAAAAGACTGAGTGAGCCGAGCTACAGCCCACGAGAGGGACTCTCCAGATTGGTCATCTCTTGGAGCAGTGAGAGGTTTTGTTCTCTAGTATTGCTCAGTTTTGTGCTGGGGAGTGCTTTGTCTATTAAATAAACAGTTTTTTCCCCTTCTCTCCAAAGAGGTCTTGTTCCCAAACCAGTTGAGGGAGGGACTACTTGGATCTGCTTTCTAGAGAGATCCTGTTCAGGGGTCCTCTCCCAAACTTGCCCTAAACCAAAGCACTCTGCTAACTTGGAAAAAGTTAATTGAATTCGATGTCAGAAAATGACCAAAAAGCAGACAGGCCCATTTACTTGGTTAGTAATAAAATGAATAATAATTCTAGGCAGAGATGTTAAAAAATGCACTCACCAAGTTTGACAGTGTTTCCTGATCTAACACAATGCTGCCTCTCCATGGGCATCTTCTTGGTTTTTTGTTACCATCTGACTTGATTACAAAAATTCACCACTGCTTCTGTAGCATTTTTAACAGCACATGTAAGAACTTCTTAGCTGGAGGTTCTTCTGCCCTCAGAACTCCAAAAGGAAAAGATAGTCAGGTGTTCTAAGCAGCCACCTGAATGTGAAGCTTGATGAGAGTAAAAAGGAGAAAAACTCACCCATTTTATACTTAAAAACAGTTTCAATTATCTTTGTATAATTGATGTTAAACACATCACTACTGAATCAACACATTTCTAGGCTAAGTATGAATTTTAATTTCTCATAATAAAAGTTTAAACTTTGTATAAATAACTCATGATTAGTCAATATGAAGAGCTTTAATATTATACCTTAAGCCATAAACAAAACAATTGAATCTTAAAGATAAATATTGAGACAAGTCTTTTTATGAGAAGCACTTGGAACAAGATGGATTACCTCATAGTGTCATAACATAAAGTCAATAACTTACATGAAACTTCAATATATTCATTGTTCAAAACTCATTAGATTGATTCTTATGTCTTTGTAGAGTTCTTTAAATTGGCCTTTGTCAGCGATAAACCAAGAAGCTCATATTTATTTCCTTGTTACATATCTAAAGATGAACTTAGATATTCTGCTATTCTTCTCTAGCTATCACTAGAGAACTTTTAACAGGGGAAAAATGAATTATAGTTTTGCAGAAACAATTTATGGTGCTAAATATGTGCACATCTTCCACAAAACAATTAGGAGTAATGTAAGTGGATGGGCTAAAAATGATCTGTCAGACATAGCAATTTTTATTACTTGTGATTTCTTTTGTATATACAGCCTTAACATTAGAGAAAGCAATTCTCTTGAGATCTGTGGTAGCGTATTAAAAAAAAAAACAAAAACAAAACAAACAAACAAAAAAAAACCAAACAAAAAACCCCACACAAACCAAAAAAAACCCCCAAAAAAACCAAAGAGAACCTGCAGAAAAAAATATACTGTTTTGGACATGAGAATGTTTCTTACAACTGACTATATAAGCATTATTAAACTAGACAAAAAATTGTTCAGTATAGTCTGAGTCATGACAGCTGTGAGAAGTTCAAAAGGATGATATCCATGTATTTATAAATATATACTTTAATCTGTAATTTAAGATGTTATCTGTGTACTATATCATTTGTGTACAGATGACATCTGTAAATTATGATTTATTTTAATATAGTAACCATTTTTCAGACTACTTTTACAGTTATCTCCACATTCTGGAGACTTTTTTTTAGAAAGCTAATCTTCAGACTTTCACAGTTTGAAGACCAATGTGTTCAATTGTATCAATATATAGTGATGTGGATTTGGTTTTTGTTTAAAAATGTTGCTTGAATTATGTCTCAAGTAGTCTGGAGATTTGGACTGATACATGATGTCAGATTTCTAGAGCTGATAAGACAGGTAAGACTGTGAAAGAAGCTCTGAAATAGAGTTGGGTTTATTTTCCATGTTAGATTCATAGAATGTGTATTACTTCTAATTTGTGATGTCAAAGGGAAATTCAAAGTCTGATAGAATTATTCAGAAAGATTTCAGCTGTGACACTTGCTGACAAAAATTACATTTCTTCTGATACCTGAGAGGTATTAATGCACTGCTGAGTGCATGAAATGTCTGTGCCACTTGGAAAAGGAGCAATTCTGTTCATACTTGCAGCTTTCCATAATGTCTAACTGCAGTTGCTTCATTGGATGGTTTTGTCAGTATGTATTTGTATTACTACACATTGATTTAACTACTGCACAAAGCTGATTTTTAAAAGCAAATATCTAGGACATTACATCCATAAAATTAATGATTATGCCCATGTGACTGGATGAAAGTATTCCAAGGAAAATGGATTATCTGCTTTCTACAAGTATTTAATCAATTCATTGTCAAAAATGTTCATCAGGTTTGGTTTTGACCTAATGCTGTTGTTCACCATTCAAAGTCAATTTTAAACTTGAAAAAGCAGATTGGAAATATTTTGATTGTGAGTACTTACCAAAACAAAGAAAAAAGAAAGTACAATGTGAACAACTAAATATGTCTGTTCATTGCTGATGAGATTCTGAATAATCTATACCAATTAGAAAAAAATACTGCATACAAAAGATCCATTAATTTCAAAACAAATTGAAATAAAGAATGCTGCCCAAGACACAAAATCAAATTGCACCCTGGTTATAAGCAAGTCACTAGAAATGAAGCTTGAAAAATCCATATTATATCTTCTTTATTATCCGAAGTTGAACATAGAAAAATGATATTGTGGTTAGGGCAATGGATCAGAAAATAGGCAATCATAAGTTTAATCACTGTTTCTGTTTCTGCCTTGCCCTCCATGAAAAATACAGAAAAAATGTCTTTCCTTCTCAGGTACATAGGATCACAATTTATAGTAAGTTCTAAGACTGTCATAATCATGCGGTGCAACCAACTGATTAGAAATATATATTTTGACTAAGTAATTGTCATAAATTAAACTTTGATTCTCAATGAAAGCCACTATGCATGAAACAGCATTTTCCTTTTATGTATCATAGCTATGCCTCTGGAAAACAACAGCTTACTCGGCTGTGTTTAGTGATGTGACAATATTTTTTAACAATAAAGTGTTTACTGATTTTTTTAAGTACAATTTATTTTCTCTGTACTTAACAGATTATTGTGGGATTCCATCTCATACAGAAAGTTAAATAATGTTGTTAGTCTAATTAAAAACCTTAGAAGTTAATTAAAACAGCAAAAATGTATTGTGGTTGGTCTAAGTGCTAACATTCACTGTCCAACTTATCTAATTAATACAAAAGAAGTCATTAGCAATACAAGACTAAATTGTTAGTGAGAAACTTATTAATATAGACCTCTATAAGAATGGTGTCATGTTCACCCTTCTCATGGCTTTCCCCATGGTCAGGTCACCAGTAATTGTTTCCTCAGAAGTCAGTGCAGAGAGTTGTAGTGAGCAGTTGCTGTGGTCTTGTAATCAAAGAATCATGGAATGGCTAATGCTGGCAGGGACCACAGTGCATCATCTGGTCCAGCCTCCCTGCTCATCCAGGATCACATGGCACAGGATTGCATCCAGAGCATTATGGACAGTTAGAGAAGACTCCACAACTTCTCTGTCATGTAAGTGACTAAGCACTGGAACAGATGATCCAGAGAAGCTCTTCCTCAAGTTCAGGTGGATCTTCCTGTGCATCAGTTTCTGCCCATTGCCTCTTGTCCCATTGGCAATCCTGAGCAGAGCCTGGCTCCATCCTCTGACACCCTCCCCTCAGATACTGACTGACACTGATGAGGTCCCCTCTCAGTTGTCCCTTCTCAAGGCTGAACAGGCCCAGCTCCCTCAGCCTGTCCTCATGAGAGAGATGTGCCAGTCCCTCATCTTCCTTGTCCTCAGCAGGACACCAAAGATCAGCCTTTCCAAGTCTGGGAAAGGAGTACAGGCTACAGGTATGGGCAGAGACTCTGCCACATCGCAAATGTGAAACATGCACTGGTGATTAAATACAGATGGAAATTTGTCTAATGCAATACTGTGGTCAATCTCTTTTTCCTTCTGTTAATCACAAGAACTGAGAATACCTCACTGCAACTGCTTAACATACTGAAACGCCTAAACACACAAAGTTTTGTGAAATATTGTTCTGTGAAGAATAAAAGTTAAGCAGGGATAGATTTAAAACCTGGGAAAGCTAGCTGCTGGTGCTTCTGTCATGAAGTAGACAGAGAAATTAAAAGAGAAGGAGTGCAGATTTATTTCACTGACCTAAAATTCGTATGGATGAATCATGTCCTGAAATGTAAAAATACTGCAATAATTGCTAAAAAAGTGTTTCCAATAATTTGTTTTGTGAATTATTATTTTTCAGTGAGATACTGCAGAAAATTATTTGTCTAGGAGGTTTGGTTTGGAGGGCTTAATTTCTTGTAAGAGAAAAAAGATGTACCCCTAAATTCACAGTTTCAGTGAAAAGTATAAAGTAGAAAAAGTGCTGGATATGAATATGAATTCATATCTTTTTAATTCATTTTTTGAATTCAGTCTTTAAAGAGTAAAGAAATTCCCTTAAAGAAATTTTTCATTATGAGTTGTATAAACTTTTTATAAGTTAAAACCTGAATGTCCAGATTCGGGGTGCTTTTGTGTTTTCCAAGTGCCCTAGAAAACTAATTGATTTGTGTCAGTTATTCAGGCTTAAATTATTTTAAATTATTCCAGTTGGAGCTTTACATTGTCATACTCTGTAAAATGGGTAATCAGATAATTAATGTTACAAAATAAGCTCTTATGAAACCATTTTGTAATAGTGTAGGGCATTTTTTATTGACCTTTGTAAATCATAGTGAAATGACATAAGCAAATAGATTATTTAGATGCACAATTTTTTTTTTCCTGTACATTGCTAGAACACATATGAGGGTTTGAGCTTGCTAATGCAAGCTGAAAACTAACAACTAAAACTTTCTGAAACTTGCAATTTCATAATTTACCTGAATACACAGATTCCATCTTTTCTGGAAGTCTGTCACAAAGCGACCTATATTCTTGGGTAAGAAATAAGAGTTCTCCTGTTCTTACTCTGTGTTTACTCAGACTTGTACGTCCATGCTTTTTATTTCTCATCTGGGTCAGAGAAAATTTTTTATTGATGTTCATCTGTGGAAACATTTTGTTGGTGTTATGGTATAATTATCAAAAGTAATAAGCTTTTTGTTTTCTCCCTATAAAGTGGACCTGCATAAAGATAGTTATCTCATATTACAGAAGATTGACATAATGGAAGCACTGCTTAAAAAATAGATCATTTCATTAGAGTAAGTGCCTGCAACCACTTTCCAGATGACACAAAGCATGATAAGCCTCAATTGTGGTATGAAGAAAGAAATAACATATGCTAGAGGATAAAATGTAAGGTAAGAATCACAATTACAATTAGGCCTGATGTTGCTAGTTATCATATTAAGCTTGACAGTACCTAATGGAAAGCAAAAGAGAAATACAATTTCACCATAACTGACAAAGTGATTGCATTTGCAAATTTATCTTTCTTTTTTCCTTCCTGGAATTCCATTCTTATGTACATCAGGCCTGAATATTTTTTTCCATACACTTATGATAGCAGAAACAATATTTGTTTCCTCCTCAAGATGTTTTTCCTAAGGTTTGGATTTTTTTTTTCCCTGATTCATTCATATTACAACTTGTTTATGTCATTTAAATGACATAACAAGAACATAGCAAAATATTGCTTGCATTTCTAGATAGAGCCATTTACATGAACAGATAGAACTATATGTGTCAAAACTGACACTACTTTCCATCCTATCATTGGATAAATGGAGAAGTCAGCACTTTCCTCTCCACATTGTTCAGGTTTATGAGCATATCACATCTGTAATTGAGGTATATTTCTCTCTTCAATAACCTAGTTAGACATGTGAAAAGGACACATAGAAACCCAAACAAACAAAAACTAAAACAACAACAACAACAACACCCCACCCCATAAAAAATAAACGGGATGCAATAAACTGATTTCTGATATCTGGAGAAGCTTTATTTAATTTTCTTACCAGGAAAGGTGGTTGAGCGACTCATGGGATTAAAGGAGTCATCTGAAGGCTCAGGGTACTCAGCTCTATGCCTGACTTCATGTATTATTTTAGGTAAGTCATTCTCTTTAACCAAATTTTGTTGACTGAAAGATGTTCAGGTCAGAAGCAATTGTATTCTGTATTTGTACATGCCCTGGAACAAAATAAGGTAACTTACTGAAATGTCACCAGTAAGCCTTATTTCTGCAATCTTCTGAGGCAATGCTTTTCTCCTAAGATCCATTAAAATTAATTTTAAAATTTCAGAGAACACATTTAGTTGGGAACCTCAAAATAAAGACTGAATAAAACTTTTGAAAATCCTCCTGCAAAATAATAGCAGTGTGCCATGAGAGTTAATGAGTGTCAAAAGCAAGAGAAAAACAAATCAATTAGAAAATGTTGTCTTTCTTTGGAAATAGGTAAGTTTTTCGTTAGACTATTTAATCAAGAAAAAAATTTAGAATAACAATTGAGCAAATGTTTTATCTGTTTCCTGATGTAAATCCTGAATAGTGCAGCCTCTCACTTTTCTAACTCTTCATTATTATTTCCTAATGGCAGTTAAGTTCTCTTTTTTTTTTTTAAATTACAGCATTTAGTGTTGTAATTGTGGAAAAAATGTTTGCCAATGTTCAAGCAACAGAAATTATATGAATCAATAAGTACCTGATTTTGGAATGTGGAGTTATAGTCAGAGAAATTAGTTTTGTGCATGTGATTTAAAAAAAAAAATATAATCCAAAACCCAGACACAAAAAACATCTTAGAATTTTATAGTCAAATATTTAGTGTTCATGTGTGAGGTTAAAATTAAAAAAAGTTGACTTAGATAGTTAAACAACATCAATATTAATGATTTGAAGAAGGAAACAGCAACAAAAAATTGTCATGCAATTGGAAAAAAAATTGATGAATGCAGGTGAGAATATTGGAAAAAGACCTATATCCCTGAGTTTTGTGTTATGTCAAGGAATTATTATTTTATTTTCAGAATTATTTCACTCTGTCTTTCATAGAAAATAACTGACAATTACTTTTTAGTATCTCACGTAACTTTATTTCTCTGTTCTGAGATGAAGGTTGGCTATTACTGGCATCACTCATCAGCCCTGACAAAAAGTACTACAGTAGGACTAGACACTTGTCTGCCATTGCAGAGTTCCATCATCACCCACTAAAAATCTGCTGCAATAGTTGCTGTTATCACATAGTTTCCATTCTTCACTTTACTGCATGAATGTCATGTTTATGCTAAAATAATGGCTGCAAGTACAGATACTACCAATGACAGTAGGAAAGAATGGAGCATCCTGTCTGTGGCTGTTCTGCAGCACCCTCTTTTTTAATTCTGAAATATGCTGTAGGAGGCTCACTTTTTTGAGTAAAGTTGTTGTAATAAAAATGAAAAACACCTTATAACACAATATATTTTATAGGTATTTAATTTTATGTATAAATTATCTCTTCATTATGTAATTTTTATAGAATAAATATTTTCTCTCTGTGGGGGATTACTGTCAAACTTCTACGGAACTTATTTTTAGCATGCAGCAGGAAAAAGAAAGAAATCAAAAAAAAAAAAAAAATTCATGTTCTCTGTGACCATCTTCATGGTCCCTTATGTTGACAGTAATTGTCACACTGTTTGGAATAACTTTATGAACTACTGATGGAATTAATATCGCAAACTAATAATTCTGAAATAATGAGGAAGGAATAAAAACACAATAAAAATATACTAAACACCAATTTGCTGAAAATTACTGGAATTAAATGATAGAAACATTTTCTGGAAATTCAGCAACTGTTAGTTGGGTTACTGCTGCCCCTGGGTAAACTGACATTTTCATATGCACTAATTAGCAAAGAGGTCAAATAAAACCTCAAATAAAATAGTTCATTTGTGGCATTTTTCCTCTATGGAGGAACTAATCTCAAGGTCTGGAATAACTGAAAAAGTAAAACCCTAGGTGTTCTAGCCACCAGGACTGTCTATTATTTACAGCTAATTAACTGCAAGCAAAATGGAGCAAAAAAAAAAAAAAAGTCCTTTTAAAAAATTATTTTTATTTTTTGATGAAAGCTGCAAGATAGCTTTATCCCAAAGTATGAGATGTTGTTTCCATGCACACAGAAACATGCCTGGTTTTGGTTATGATCAAATGCTGGAGTGTGTGGCAGCAATGCCAAGGCTGTCCTGGTGAAATAACACAGTCCAACCTCTCCTCCACTCATGTGAAAGGCAAGCCAGCAACTCTGCTGCACTGACAACAGCAGTTAGCTCTTTTGCTAATTAGTGCATAGAGAAATACCTAATTACACAGGAGTCGTAGTGACTTGATAAGAGACAGCTGAAGTACCTGAAGAAATGTCTGTATTTCCAAACCAGCCACAACCTCAGTTCTTGATTTAATCACAGAATTGGCCAGTTAAAATTTCTAGCTGCTGCAAATGTAATTTTATCTCCATTAGAAATGGAAGAAAAAATGGACTGAATATTATCAATAACATTATCCATTCTCTCAGAATCAGCATATAGAACACAAGTGCTCAAGATCATGTGTGTTTATATATGTAAATGATGCGAAACTTCTGTATCCTAAAACTGCTATTAAGAAGAGCAAAGCTGCTACTCAGTAAGCTACAAGTTACCATGGAATTAGTTTTGAAAAATACTATTTTTATTGCCTCAAAATACTTTAAAGATGCACACATTTTAAATGTTCCCTTAAACATTTTTTACTTTGCAGTAAAATAAAATAATATAGCTGTAAAAACATCAGGTACATTTCTTTGTAAATTATCCTACACATAAATTTTATCTTAAAAAAATCTGAAGTACTCTTTCTTTGGTATTTTTCACTACCTATTTTTTTCCATTCATTTTGTATAGATTATATGCTTGCCCGTGCATAATGATGCATTTTTATGTATTCATACATCATGCATTATTACAGTTTGCTGTTTCAAAATATAAAGATTTAATGAGGATGAACTTGTCAGGATGCTTTTCCATATGAAAGTTAAAATAAAACCTGTTTTAATTCAAATAAAGGCAGAAAGAAAGACATTTGTCAATAAAAGTTATTATAAGTTTTTATGTAAAACTGGAGACAGCAAAATTTTAGGAACCCACAATTTTTAGATGCCTGTATTGCCATTTTCATTTTATTCTCCATGAAGAAATAATTTCAAGCAAAATCAGTGATAACTTCAAAATGTCATTTGATACTTTTGAAATAATAGTAACAAAACTATCTTTTTCCCTTAAATAAAGGCAATTTCTACTAAAGGCTCCATGAAAACTAAAGCAAGTTTCTCCTTTTGTGAATTCAGGTGGTATTCTCTTCAGAGGGGCATGCAAGTGTGAGTTCCTGAGCAGTGTGACTGATAAATGCAATTCATGTTTGGATTCTTGGTGCTATGTGTTCATGTTATACTTGCTTATTGTCTCTTTTCATTCCAAAGCATGCGTATATCATGATCTATATGTCCATGTAGCTTGTCAGTGGCCTGTCAGAAGTCTGCTGTGATCTTATAGGGCTGACTGTGTTGCCATTTTTTACTACTTGTGTGGTGTATTTTAGCCCCCTCTGAAATAATGGAAAATATTTTCTCACTATTAATTGTTGAAGCACATGTGTGCTTTGAAGTTTCTGGGTAACTGAAAATATTCTTCAGGCCCCATTGAGTTTACTCGTATTCCAATGTGTTATGAGCAGGAATGAATCTATAAATCCGTACTGTGCCTTGTACACTGGAAAAAAGGATCTTACAGTCCTTCAGCTCTTTATCAACTTTCAACCCTTGTTGCTTTATTTTAAGATTATTTTGGTTTTATTCAGGATATAAAATATTCACAGAAATACTTGGTGGCCTACAGATGTTTTTTAAATGTTATAATTTAAAATTAATAAATGTACATTAGAAGACTACTATTGAATCCAGACATACAAGCAATAACTTGAACAGAAAAGGGAAATAAAACAGATCCCTATATGACTCAATTTTTTCATTAGATTATTGAAAATATTCTATAAGACAATGTTTAGATCTCACCTGATAAAACACAAGCCTTGAAAATTGATAACTCTTTTTCTTAGAGAAGGACATAATTGACATTGTGAAAAAAAATATTCCTCACCAAAATGTCTGATGTTTTAAACTTAAAACCCTAGATGACATTTTATTGCTTAGGTCATGGTTTATAAGTAAATATTTCAATCAGTAAATCAACTTCAAATCAGACCATCACAGACCTAAAAGAAAAGGCAATAACTTAGCTTTTATTAAAAATTGGTTTTTATCTCTTACATTGGTATTCAAAAGTAGAATATTGCCTATGAACTTGATATAGGTAAAAAAACTGAAATGATTGCCTAGACAATAATTAATCCTCATGAGTAACATGTAACTACGAAAGGGTTAAATGAAATGCTTTCCTCTAGAGTCAGGATGTAAAAATGTAACTAAAAATAAAAGCTGTTTTAGCTTTTTAGGACAGGAGGAACAGAAGAGAGCATTAGTCCATCCAAAAATAATCTCCTTGTATCTACTGCTATACAGAAAAGCCATACTTCCTTCTACAGGAGAATAAGGCTTTCAAAGTGAAATGGAAAGTGATCTGTGAAAGCAGAACCTTTTCCTCCAATATAACTCGCTGACAGAGAATTGAATGAACGGTAAAGATTTGCTTTTCAATATGTAGATAGTTTTAAAATACCCATAATAGACGTTTCTTTTTGAGGTCTATTCTCTTATGGATTTGTATTTCAGATAACCTCCTGCTGTCCTAGAGAAATTGCATTTAGGTGGTGCTACCCCCTATAAATTGGAAACTTGTTTATAACAGCAGTGTATCTGGGTACAGAAATTACAATATTTTCATCTGTAAGGTACTGATGCTTTCATTTATGTAGGGTGGTTCTGCTGTTGCTGTGCAGTGACACATTAGGAGGCTGGGCATGTAAAGTAATGCAGTGTGACTGATACAAGCTGATGTTACACTTCACAGCACAATGCTTCATAATGTGTTATGTCAATGAGAGCATAAAAAAAAAAAAATCATCATTCTCCAGAGAAAACCAATAGAAGAATCCAAGAATAATCTCCCTTCTCTCCCGTTCCTTCCTTCCTCCTCTTCCTCATCCTTCTCCTTCAAAAACAAACAAACAACAAAACCAAAAAGCCCACCAGAAAATAGACACTAAAAACAGAAGCCAATTTGTATTTGACACACAAAAATAACTTTTGGAGAATACATAGCAGTTGGTGGTTGTATAATACACTTAGGGCTGAATTAGGAAGGGGAAATAATTTTTATTTTAAAACCTGTCTTTCTCTTTACAGAATTAACATAATTTCACTGATGTGGTCTCTACTGGCTTTCAAAAGCATGTGTTTTTAGTGGACTAAAACTAGAGAACTTTAACATACTTCCAGCCTACATAATATTACAAGTATTTTCAGCTTCAGTAAGGCAATATGTTATTTAAATTTCAAACAGAAATATTGTCTTTATGAACTTTCTTAGGTTTTTCTTTATTGTATATTCCTTTTATTTATTTTATTTTTTAAACTTTGTCTGTTTTCTGTGGTGTACTTTTTTATTTGTTTTTTATGTAAATACTTTTCTTGAAGGTCACATGAATATACAGAAATGAGCATAGTGTTTTCCTCATATTATTATATGCTACTTTAATTTTTTGGCAAGATCCTCCTAACATTTGGAAATATTTTCATCTAATTCTCGAATTCAATCCTTATACAAAAAACCCAAACCATGCCCCCCCTCCCTCCCCAAAAAGCCCTAACCCAAAACCTTCATGCACACACACAAACAAATGAAAATAACAGCAAAAAAAAATATGTCTTAGACTAGTTAAACTTCTTCAGGCCTGAAAGCTATAAATTGGTAATTGATAAATTTTTAATTTTGATACTTTTTTTTTAATACCACATCTTACAAATTAAGAAAAAGGAACTTCATAAATTGATGAAACTTCAGCACTTAGAAAAATTATGATGGAGGGATTAAAGATGAGTCTTAAAAATATCTGCCTCTATCAGTTTATCTCAACTTTCCAAGGATTATTCACTCAAATCAGGTCATCCTCTAGGACATTACTGGTAATTTCAACCTCTATGAAACATTTTTCCTTCCCTTTTAGTTATAGGTTTGACCTTCATGTGAGAGCTCAACCAGGAGGGAGCTCCCCAAATAATGCAGAAGTTTCCTATGGGAGTGGTGCTGAAGCCCAGTTAGTAAAGGCATTAATCTTCTGTAGCACATTTTTGTTTTTTTAAACATGCTGATCTTACTAATCAAATCAGTGTATTTCGTTGTTATTTTGAACATGATCCAGTTTCAATTGTTCCACATAGTCAATAGCTATCTTATAGCAATTTTCTGATAAACTGAAAGGAGAAACTAGCAGCAAAGATAAGTTGTTTATTAACTGAAAAAAATCACTCTGTTTTCTCAGAATAGAACCTGATTTTGCTTTCCAATGCCAAATCTTCCATATTAACAATCAAGAGGAAAAATTATATTTTTCCTTAATGTAAAAGATTATTTTAGTGTATTTATGTGTCCTTGTTTTTTGGTATTGTTTTTTCCCCTGAATAATGCTAGTCTGTACAGTCTCACATTACTTGAAACACTAAATTACAAGACAAATATCAGAGACAAGAAATTTCATATAAAGAAAACAAAATCTGAATAGAAAATCTCAGATGTTTAAACATATTAGTAGGGATTTAAAATTAGTGAGGGCTTTTTAATTACATAAAGGAACTATAGTAAATCTAGCAGAGATTAAGTAGTTAGGTGGATGAAATATGATTAACATAGTGAGAACTTCTACAGGTGAGTCCTTAATTAGTCATGCCAGTGTAGCTGTAACTCCATCCTGTACTTTCTCTTTCAGTGTTGTTTACTCATAAAGTCTTTATCTCCTGCTGGCAGACACTATGCTGTGGTTAGCTGCATTCTCAGGAAGAATATAATGAATATACTTTCATGTGTATAAAATTTAGCATAGGATCTTTATTTAAGCTGCTTGTCCCCTACACTTCATCACCCTGTTCCAAACACTCTGCAGGAATTCCAATTCCTGTCACTTCCTTTGCAAAGGTAAGAAAATTTTCCTTGAACCAACACGTGCTGCTGAATCACAGATGGTGGAGAGTTATGCTGCCTCCTGCAGGGCTCTGCTACCATCTCGCAGAGCCCTTCTGGCAGTCAAGATTCCCCCATGGGTAAGAGCTGATCTTAGCTCCTCTCTTCATGCTTCTGCTCCTTACTTTAAAGCTTCCCTTGTAAATACTATTATTATTTTTATTGTTGTTGTTGTTGTTGTTATTGTTTCCATCAAGAAAATGTAATCAGCCAGCACTGGACTTGTTTGAAGTGTGGCGTATCCTGCTAAAGTAAGTGCAACAAATAATTAAAGTTAATTTTGGTCATGGAATAAGTAAAAGTTTTGGATCTTTACAGTGTAAATACTTCTTTTTCCTTTTATTCCACAGCAGCAAAAGCTGATATAGAAATAATAATGAGGGTTTTTTTTTTTACACTTGTTTTTTTGGGTTTTTTTTTTTTTTTTACACTTGTAGCACTTGTAGTACCCATAAGCCTCAGCATTTGGCCAATCTCATTTACTTGGTGTTTTTTAACCAAAAGAGGATGGCAAAACTATGCAAAATCTTCACACTTAGGTGTGCTCCTACCCTTCTACAATAAAAGCAATAATTTACCATTATTGTACTGCCATTGATGTTTAAAAGACATGCACAGGGATTATGCTGTGGGGTTCAGCTTCAATCCTTTTTCTTTTTTTTTTTTTTGTCTACATGATGTATATATATATAATATACATTATATATTTTATGTATATAATAATATATATTACAATTTTATATATATACACACAACACGTGTGCACGTGTGTGTGTTAATCTTTTTCACTGGTGAAGGGAAATTGGCAGTTTCAGAGCACAGTTTATAGGTATGGACTTTATATTCCAAACTTCACTCTGTATTTCTCCCTAAAAATAAAGGGAATTAAGATAAGAGTCTGGTTACAGTCCCACTCACAGGTTTGATGTGTGACCCCAGAGAGATCCAAACTAGGGACCACTGTGGATATGCAGACACAAAAAATGGGTGTCAGTGCACAGCCTCCATTCACTATGGAAGGTATCTTGGCTAAATTCCTAAATACTTGCTGCAAGCAGATATCTGAACCAAATTGGAAATAATCAAAAATTTCAAAAGACAAAAGACCAAAAATATGACATAGATAAAATACTATCCCTTTTCTGTGGCTACATGGGTTAATGGAAATAAAATATTACTTATGTATTGCTGTAGTGTTTGTGATTTAGAAAAGGCAAGGAAGAATAAGACATAGGTTGTTTTTTTTGTTGGTGGTGGAGGTGGGATTTTTTTGTTTGGTTGATTGTTTTGTTTTGTTTTTTATTGTGGTCCATCAGACCCACTGTTGCAGTGGGCCAGCCAACTGGAGGGCTGCTGGGGAAGGACACATGCAGTGTTACAAGTGCCAAGTCTGGTAGTTACACGCTGTAGGACAGAATAGTTCTTAGACAAGCAAGTGCTTTTGTACAAAACGCTTTGTACAAAAGCACATACAGATCACAGGAACTGTAGTTATTACTGGAATGCAATATTAAAACCAACATGAAAACTGACTAAAGGTTACAGCATTTGCTATTACAAATCTTTTACAGTGTAGCATATAGTCCTCTTGGGGTGCAAGTGGTAGAGATAGGAGCAAGTGTTGTAACATGAGATCTGACATCATCTGATTTATTCATGTGCTTGAACAGTGGGTTATGTTATCTGCTTGATTCGTCATTTAAAAATGAAGTAATTGCAACTGAATTTTAGTCACAGACATAACAAAAGGTAGTCATCTTGAAAAGGACTAGAAAACAGCTCACCAGTATTTGAGTTCCGGTTGTGAAATTACTTCTTTGCTTTTGCATATGAATTAATATAATAAAAGATGTTGATGTAAATAACTGTAACAGCTCCATTTTCTTTTTCCTGAAAGTAGGAGACTAGGGAAAATTTCTTTTGAGGATGCATGGAGTATATGGAAGAGAATTTAAGACATCATTATAATCCTGTCACAACTGTAAGAGGCAGACTCCACCAGGAAGCTACTTCATTATCACAGCTTAATTTTATATTAGAAAATTAAAATATACAAGATGATTAACACCTCCAGTGGTTGAAGTTTTTGTTTTTGGGACAAACAAGATACTGCAGAAAACTGAGCACCCTCTACCTTCAAAACTGAGCATACTTTTCTTTCTTAAATTATTAAAATAGAAGAACGTCTATAGTTGAAAGAATTGAAGAATGACAATGCTTTTAATTTTGAAATGACTAGTCACTCAGCATTTGCCCTCAGTCACAGCAGGTGTTAAATGCTCTTAGGTATGGTCATGGCTTCAAGCAGCATGTCTAGATCTAATAGAATACTTTACCATACATATTTATGTATGCTTTGATTTTTAAAAAAATGATTTGCTTTTAACAATTGTTTGGATAAATTACATTTTATAGATGTATTTTCAGTAACCTAATTTATATAGGCTGGAATACCTAATCAGTCTAATCCATTCTTTTCGGATAATATTATTCTGATAGGGAAACTTAATTTACCCATATACTTGTATTGCTGACATATTTTTCTTTGAGAGCTATTCAAAAGTCAGAATAATAGCTGTTGTAGATTTTTGTCTTCTTATAGTGAAAATTTTTTTTTAGGTGAGAGGAGATCTCTCCTATGTATCTTCCATTTTGGAATGTGGAAATGCATTTAGAGTTAATTCGTACACAGTCTGTAATTTAAAAAAAAAAAAATCTTAATTAAAATAATGTCTTCATTAACTACAAAATTAAGCAATGCTTCGTAAACACTTTATAAAGCATTTAAACAAAACACATTTGCTTCTCCACTTAAGGCTAGCCTGTAATTTTGTAATCGCTGTCTTATTTTTCACACCTAAGATTCTATTTCAAAACTTTGACTTGTTCTGGTAGGGCATGACCCTGTGATGTCAGCAGAACTCAATGAAAAGAAGTGACATTTATGCAAGAGAAATAGACTGTATTCCTGAGTAAATTGAAAAAAAAATAGGACAATCTAATAGTTTTCTGGAAAAATATAATAAAAGTTACAGAAATAGAAAAAAAAACTGTTAGAGAAAAAGGAACAGACTTAGAATTAACTTTCTGGCTGTAATTCAGCTAGGAATAATTTGATTAGGTAGGCAAATAATCAGGTTCTATTTTTAATGAAAAACTAAGGATGATATTTTGGCTGGAGGACTTTACAATAAAGTATTTTTTGAAGGACATCATGCATGTGATTAAGTGAAAGGATGAAAAAAAAAGGCTGTCTATCTAAATGGGACTTTGCATAATGTGGAAAATTAAATGATAGTGTCCTCAGAGACACATGTGACAACTCACCACTGCCAGCATCGCCTCCCAGCATCTTCCCTTCTCAGGACTCCTCTCTTGTCTTTACTGAAAGCAACAAGTTCAGAGAGGTCTTCCAGTTGGCAAGGGTATTGTAACACATGAACAATGGCTGGCAGAGGCTGCAGTTAAGTGTAATCAAGGCTCGTGAATTTGCTTTAGGCTGTGTAGCAACTGCAGGAGCAGGGCAGAAAGCCTCAAGGGCATTGTTAGAGTAAAGTCAAGGAGCGCGTTTGATCCTGAAAGAAAAGAAATTTTAAATACCTGTGATGGGAGGAATAGGTACAGAATAGGAACAGTTGATATCAGTCTTGTATCAATCATGTCAATTCTATAACTGAGCCTTTCTTAACAGATGTTTTACTGAAATTTGTATAGTGATGTTGAGGCTACCTGAAGCTTTCCCTACAGCTTACGTTGGTATCGGTTTTTTGAGGTGAGTGATTACCATACATAGAGATGAATAAAGAAAAAAAAAAAAGAGTATTTGTAGTCTTTTTTGCTTTATTTTGCTGATATTAAGTCAAAATGAAAAATTAACAATTTTCTCACTCTTTGTCATATTAAATTATACAAGGCTTCTAGAATCATTCAGAAGACAATCTTTCTGTAAGTTATTATTAAAGAAACCCAAATTTACAAACTGTATGCCTATCTTGCCACTCACAAACCTGTTAGAATCTTGATGGACTTAGCAGAGTTTTAATTCAGTATAAAATTTGTATCCGAAAGCTTTGGATTTATAATGTTTCCTGTCTAAACCAATAAAATGTGATAAAATCAGGTGAATACTCAGATGAAATATATCTCAGAGGGTGATCTAGTAGCAGCAGATAAATTCTTAATCCTCATTTAGCTCTGGACCATTGCCCTGGCTCTGCACCCAGAAATTTGCTAAGACATCCAGCATAAAGATCTAACTTATTTGGTGCTAGAAATAAAGAGTTTAGAACACAGATATATCAGTCTCTATTCTGGTAAAATTGCAGGCTGGCTATTCAATTCTGCTTCTTAAACCTTTGTTTGTTTGGTCATTGTTAATCGTGTGGAGGTATTTTACATTCCATAAAGATATCCAATTTAAGGGCCATTGACCCCTAGGTCCTAAATTCCTTTACAGATAAAAGACCAAAGATAATTATTTTGAAGATGTGAATTACCTGAAAGTGAGATAAATCTCCTTAAATGTATTATTGATATGCAGACCTTACAGCATGGCACATCATAAAAAAGAAACATTATCCACACTTTACAAGTGGGAACAAGGCTCAAGGTATTGCAAGCATCAGGAGATCACCGAAGGACAAATGCCAGAAGGGAAGACGCATCTTCAAAGTCTATTTAATTCACTGTACAAACTGTAGAGTGTTGAACTGATACAACTGTTACATTTTTTCTTGTTTTGTAAATCCAAAGAATCTAAAAAACATTTGAACACACTGTACACACCAGAATTTATTGAATCATATAGCAGTCAATCAATCCGTCTTTCACAATTCTGTTTAAAATTATTCTCTGTCACATTATTCACAGTGGGACAGTGTCAGCTGTGTTTTAAAAATAAGTTTCTAATTTTAAACTGCAAATCATAAAAAGCTAGGAAATAGCTACAGTTATCCAAGGGATGGAAAAGAAAGAGTGTTTTTTAGGTGTCAATTTGTGTTTTCTTATGTTAAGACAATTTCTGGAAAATGTGTTTTAAAAGTAGCTTTCAATGTTTTTCTGTTAAGCAGAAGTGAAAACATGATATATTCTGAGTGAAGTCAAAGAAAGCAGTGACATTTAATGATGGTTTTTAAAGGAGGGTAGACAAGTTTTCAGCCAGGGTTTCCAAACACATAAGTAGTTCTAGCAGTTGAGAGCAGAACATTTAAATCCTTTTGACATCCTTAATTGGATGTTCCATCACTCTCTTGCCAGCCCTGCTATTTGCCTTTATTTCTCTATGAATTTTTCAGAATATTAAAAATGTTCAATCCTTCTAAAAAATAATGCACTTCAATGTTTGAAATGCTCTATTGTGTTCACGGCATTAAACCATTAGAGTCAGTGGAATTATACCTGGTGATATTTTACCACCCACCATTTACCAGTTGAGGCAGATAAACAGATGTGTACACTTCTTTACAATCTTATTTTTGACAGAGGTTTGGTATGTGAAGAATCAAACTGACAGTAGTGGTGGGTTGGTAGAGAATGGGAATAGTGCGAGCTATGCAATAGTGTTTATGTGTGTTTGTATGTGTGTGCTTGTTTACGGATATGTAGGCTATTTGTATATCCAAAAAAAGAAAAAAATCTGAGATTTTTTTATCCTAGAGTCTATATTTTTTTAAAAGCCATATCACATTGTATAAATATTCATTATCTTCCAGTTGACATTTTCTTGTGTTTCCTGGTATGGCATGTGGGACATGCTCACAACTCAGTAATAAAAGACCATCAAGGAGCTATCAAAGAACTTTCAATGCCAAAAACCTGCAAGGAAGGGAAGAAAGGAAGTATCATCATTACTGGTTTTATAACATGAAAAAAAGAAAAAAGAAATGTAAGAAGTAGGAATACTTATGAGAAGTAAAGAAGCCAACACATACACTGCCACAACCCACCCTGATTGTGTTAGTGTGTATGTGATTTATTCCTGTTTCTAAATTACTAAATTCTGTATGTAGACACAGTCCTCTTAATTTTAAAATGATGCAGTATAATAAGAAACAGTTTAGAGAAGAAAAAAATTAGTATTAAAAGCCATGGAATAGCTTCCATGCAAAGAATGACAGGTAAGCAGAGAGGTTTTCTGACGAACTAGCAGAAGAGATAGTGGTCTGTGAAAATGTGGCTCAGATGCAGAGAGGTTGTAGGTGTAGATAGTAATTTGAATCAATAGTCATTTGCCAAGATAAAAACTAGAGTACCAAGTTAAGGCACAAGGTGAAACATCCAACACCAGTAAAAGGACTTTGGGACCTTCATACACAATGTTGCAGATATCAGACCTGTATACGAATTTATTGCTGAACAAGAAAATACATCGAGGATAGATAAACATAGTGTGAGGAATTGTAGCCAGTGCCGAAATATTGTGAGGCAGATCTTCACCATTTTTAATGCAAAATTTCAACTGTATAATGTACTTTCATGCTTTGTTTCCTAAGGAAAGCAAACTATTGATTTAAGCAGAACAAAAATTAACACTATGGGAGCATTCTTAAGCCCTGAAACTGAGAGGTAAGCAATGCAATGCCACTGGTTCAGTACCAAGTATTGTAGACATGAAGAAAAAGACAAACAGGAGGGATTTGTTGAATTTGGATCTTTTCTTAAATCACCTTTACTTTCAATTTTCTTCTGAAATATTATTAAGTAGATATTTTTCAGCTTTTCTTGGACTAATCATTTTTTAAATTTTGAAGCCAATATCACTGACATTTAAAATAATGTATGCAATTTTTTCTCCTTATTTCTTTATTGCAATATGCTTGAAACATTTTTGTTATGTTGACAGTTTAGCATGGAAATGTCTAATCTAAGAAAAATCTACATTTTTCAATTTTTTATTTTGGCTTATTTAATTTTACTACCCCCTCAATTACATAACTGTGTTATGTGGGGTTTGTTTCTTTTTTTTCAAATCACTCATTTCAAAATATTTTATGTGTTTAGCACAGTACATCCCAAGCTATTGAACATATCAGCCAAGACAAAATGTGGCAGTTGTAGCCTCAGGTAACTCATAAATGGGCTGCATTCACATCTGAGAGGGAGGAGGAAAAGTACAACTTGCTGTGCTTAGCAGTAACTGAGTTAATTATTTGCTGACAATGATATTCCACGATAATTGCCACAGTGTTGTCACATGATTCCACAGAGACTCATATGTTATCAAGTTTAAAATATGTTTAACCAAACAAAAAGAAACAAAAATAGGAAGTTCAAGAATAGCAGATTTCTGGAAACAGCATGGCAGGAACTACAGCTCATCATCTTTTAATTCTCCCTTCATGTGCCTGAGGCTTATCATTGATGGAGCTGATCCCATGGCTCAGTGTGAATTTGTTGTTGTACGCAGTGAACCCCAGACATAACTGTGGCACTTCCCCAGTGCCCTGTGAAAGCAGTGGACAGCTGAAATGGAAAACACTGGAGCCCCACACATACATAACACAACTGACTTACAGAATATGACTTTGTTGTGGCTGTTGATCAGCCTGAGTTGCTGCTCTAATAAGTGGTGAAAGTCCCTGGGAAGAAGGAGTGATGCTGAGAGAGACCCAAACTCTGATACCACAGACAGGGCATTTTAGGAATTCAACATCTTAGATCATTCACAGGCAGAGAACAACGACTACCAAGAGGTGTTGGGGAACAAGGTTTTCAGATTAAAATTAGCAGGTGGTTTATATAGGTAGGGCAGCTGCTGGAGAGCAGTCAATGTAATAAATTATTGATCCAGTGGAGGGTGAGACAGCTACAGCCAGAATGCACAAAGCTGAGATGCCTTTGACAGGCACAGAACAGAAACTAAATTACTTAAGAGAGTGATGAAATACATCAGGAGAGCAAGGAGGGACACTGCTAGTGAAATGGAAAGAAAGATGGTGAACTTCTGCCCAGAACAGAAGGAGAGGGTAAGAATATCACTACAGAGAGAATTCAAGCTGAGACAGAGTTACCGAGACAGAATTCAAACCAGGTGAAAGGATAGGGGACTGGTGAGTTTAAAAAATCCCTTACATATTCCTAATGAGTTTTGAGGCATCGTGTACAAAGATCACATTTAGAAATATAGGGGGGTTGTGTTTACTATCCACAGTTAAGTATTTTAAAACTTCCATGAGGTGGTAACATCTGTGCCACTGAAGTTCATTGCCCCCCTGACTATTTTGTCTCACTTTATCTTTGGTAGTAGTCACATAATGGGATGCTAGAGCAGGAACTTGGGTTGTTTCTTTTGGTATGATAAATACATGCTTCTCTCTTTTGACATCAGAGTTGTGAAACAAAGAAGCATTGCAATTATACACTTAAATGCTTCTAAGATGTGAAACTTTTGTGACAGTGATTTTAGCCCTAAGAACATCAAGGTTATTTTGGGGATTATCAAAATTTCTATGGCATAGATGCAGGAGGAGAAATGGAAGGGCTAGTGGCTGTTAAAGACCTTTATCCATACCACAGCAGTCTGCTGTTCTCACGCAATTGCTGGAAATGAGTAGAAAGAATTTTCTAAGGCATGGCTAATTACAGATGAACTTGGTTAAAAAGCAAAGTTATGTGCAAAATATTTCTTGTGTCTTGGGTATCTTTTGTCTTTTCCCTTTGGATAAAAATATTTTTTGCTGTTTTTTTGTTTTGTTCTCTTTTGGAACACAAGCAAATTGAAGGGAGGAGGTTAAACAAGATTTTGGTACTTAACTAAACTAATAAATCCACACAATCCCTGATCTCTCTGCAATGACTTTAGAAAAGGTCCAACATAATGACCTTTATTTCAGTATCTATTCAGGACAGAATTAATTTTTTTTTTTTTTTTTCACAACTCCAGAATTTAGATAGTGAACAGATTAATAAGAAACAAGGTAATTATTTAGAGTGCAGGGTTTGGGGAAAGGTAATGGGCGGGGAATGAGGGCAAATGGATGGGACTCGTATACTGTCAGTCATAATCTTCTCAGAAGTAAATAGTGAGTTTGAGTTAAAAAGAAGTGAAAGTCCTTTTCTGAGTTTCAGAGTAAAGATCCTCAGTCTCCAGTCATGCTCATTGCAGAGGAAAGGCAGTTTTATAATTTTGACTGTGCTATTGCGAGAACACTTGACAACCCATTCCTTATAAGTGCTAGTGAGTTATTTGATTATTACTGCTTGCTGTGCAGTATCTCAGAGCCTGGGGGAAGGAAGGGGCTCACCAGCTTCATTAGCTTCTCACAGCTTTCTCTGATATACATCCTGTGCCCCTTGGTTATCCCTCATTTTTTGCTCTCTCACATTACTTTTTAAAACTGAGTTGTTAAAAATGAAGTTAGGAATCTTATTTTGTTTTCCCCAAGTGTAGGAGACATCATATGACTCGTACATGTCATATATATTCTTGCAAAGGACACAAATTCAGGTTCTCTGTGTGCACAACTGCTCAGTATTAGTTTCCTACAGCACTAAAATGTGGAGGTTAACCTGTACCAAAACTCTCAGGTGGTTAATTGTCGCAAGCTGACATCTGTATGAAGTTTGGGACCACCTCCAAAAATCTATTAACTGAACCTGTGGCTGGAGCAGGACCAACTTTATTGTGGAAGAGTTCTTGATGCCGGGGCACTTCTGTAAATGCATGCATTAATTTGTTCATATTTTTCCCATTATCATGTGAATATCATGTTAAGAATTTCACAGTCCCATTTAAATCTTTCTTTTTTTTTTTTTTTTCCCTGAATGCTGTTGTGACAGTATTCTTCAGTATTGTATTTAAAACCTTTCCTTGCTAAAAAACAAGCCCAAACACAAACCGACCAACCAAAAACCACCAAGCTGATGCTGAACATTTCATGTTGAAAATCAACTATCTTGTTGCAGGTTTACCTTTCATTAGACATTAGAAAATTAGTAATCCTTAAATCAAAACAGTATTATGCCATTTATACAGAAGATTGCAGAAAGACTACATCTTTCCCTTAGGGCCCATAATCAAGTCTTTCTCTCTGTAGTTCAGAATGATTAAACAGATGAAAGTCATAAAAGAACAGGGAAGGTTTTAAGATGTGGAGAAATTTAATTTGCGCTAGTTTTTAAAGTAAGACCATCTAATTTTCTTAAAATTTTATGTTAAGCCCAAAAAGAGAGAAAGGCAGTCAAGAATGACAAGGAAGATATTAGTAAAATGTGATCCTGAGTGTAAGAAAATTCAGAAACTCTGTGAGTTGTGCATGAGAAAGTTGTTACACACTTTTCAGCTTTGAAAATAGAAAATTAAATTTCAGAAGATAATTATGTTTTCTCCTTTACATTTATCAGAGTCAAAGCAAAGCTTCCCCACCAATGCTTAGAGGATATCAATGTCTGAGGAAATTACTTTATAGAGGAAGCCAGCATGGAGGTGAATGTAAACTGTGACAGCATTTGCATTACTTTCAGTGTCTGCAACACCTATGAGCAGTAACCACCAGTCAGTAAAAGGCAGAAACGCTGGCTTTAGTATTTTCCAGATTTTTTATATTTGGGGGTTTTTTTCCTTAATTTAGAGTCAAAATTGAATACACGAGATCATGCCCTCCAAAACAGGGGCAAATTGAACATAGTGAACATTTTCTTTCAGTTGTGCTTCCCTTATTTGTTATTTACTCCTGGAACATTATTTAGAGATAGGTTTTTCTCCTACTAGAATTTTGATTTTGAAAATTCTAAAATTCAAGTCACACTGGTTACCTAAAATTCTGTCTGAGGGTGGGTGCCATGATGCTTTAGTTCTGCTGACACCAGGAGAACTATACTGTTTAAAACAGCACTGGATATAATTTTGATGTCAACCAGTTACCAAGAAGGCAATTGGGAGACATATATCACATGATATGTAAACTTTGTGCTTTGGAAACACCCATGTCATCCAATAGTTAATTCTACAGTTAGTTTATAATTTGGTTCTTTGCCTGTGTTATGCTGCAGTGTGCTATTAAAACTAGCAGATGTTCACTCTAGGGATGGTTGCACTTCACTTGTGAACAAAGTGATTTCCATGTGGATCATGACAAGGTATATTCTCTGTCAAAACCTGAAACTCAGGCAAGTCCAACAGATGTAAAACTGAATTGACTAATTGAAACAGAAGTTGACCTAATGTACCCAATATTAAGTTTCAGAAACCATTTATGATCTATGCAAATGAAGAAAACTCATGTATATTAATGCAATTCTATTATTCTAATTATCTTTGCATAGTAAATATTGGTACTATTAATAAAGTTAAAGAAAGAGGGAATTGAATATTCATCATTTAGGTCACAGTACAACCATACATTACAGATGTTTTACACTGAAAATTAATTCTGTGTGAAGTTATATGTAACTCTGGTAAGCTTTACTTTGGCTACTTTGTTATCTACAATATGCTTATTCTGCCGTTAATTATCACCTTATGGGGGAAAAAGAAAGTAATATATGAGATTTTCCATAAAATAAACAAACAAAAAAAGGCAGCAAGAATGAAAAATGAAAAGAGCTTAAATTGTTTCATTTGTTTCACCACTGGAATGAAAAGAAAAATTTGAACGTTTCTATCATCATTGTTTTTTCCTGCCCTCTGCTTTACTATGATTTCAGTATTGCAATTTGGTTTTCTTTCTTTATATCTTCCTCCTCTTTTTTTGAACCTTCCATATTTCTAGAATTACAACTGAAAAATCCTGTGCAGAGTACTAAACCTTTGCCTGAAGTTTCATCCTTACGCATCTGAGGTATCACCTCTTGAACATTTTTGGCATCTAAGATTTTGTCTTTCTGTGGATGAAGAACTATCTCCTTCTAAATTTCTCTTTACTGCCTCATTTCTCTAAAATTGTTGTCTTTCCCAGGGCTGCATTTAGACTTCTGGTCTATTTTTGTCTCATCTTCACTCTGACAAATAGGTCTTGTCTTCTTCAGTTAAATTTCAACAAGTTGTCATTGCTCCCTTTTCTCTTTCCAATGCTCCTCTTTCCAATGTTCTTCTTTTTCTTTCAGTTCTCTTCTCAAATTTTCATGTTTTCTGGGCTAGTGCAAAAGAATTATAAGTTTAAAAAATACTTTTAGAAGGATGATTCACTCATCTTAAAACTAATTAATTCCACTCCCTTTCCACTGCTGTTTATCTTCCTTGGAACACAAGCAAGAAAGTCCAAAAAGGCTTCATGAGCTCCTCTTTGTTTTTCTTTGGTGGATGGCCTCATGCAGCTGCTGCAAGGCTTGTGTTTATTTTGCTTTCTCTTGAAGAAGCAGTTTTATATAGAAAAACCATGTCTTAGCATGATCTGTGCTCTAGCGATAAGTGTCCTGAGGTTTTATTCTCTCTGGCATTTGCTTGTTTCCTTCCTGCTCTAGACCAGACGTGCTTGGAAACATGTATTAATATAGCTGCAATAGAAGTTCAGGTCTTTTAAGCTTCTCTATAACTCATTTTGCTTTCAAGATCAACTACTAGTTGGCTGTTTATTGTATCTATATAAATTACTTATATGCACTCAAAATTGAATGCATATAAATTAATATAAACTAAGGGAATTAAGTATCTGCTGTTTGATTACTAGACTTTTTCATTCTTCAGGCAGAGGTACTTTGCCAACAAAGAATAAATGGAAAGGAATTAAAATAGAAATCAAAATTTTAAATAATCTTCAGGGAAATCCTTTAAGTATACCTTAAATTGCATTGATTAAGGCATATTTCAGCTTGAGATAAATAAATTAAGAGTAAATCTAATTCAGCAGAGTATAAGGCTTACAGATACATGCTATGAGTACATTTAACCAAAGTTTATTCCTAAAATGTTCCTTGGTTTTGCACATCAAGCCCCCAGGTTAATTTTTTCTGGATGCCTGATTGCATTATCTGTGCTTAGCACAAAAGTACTGACCTGAAATTGTTTAAGTGACCATTTAAGAATCCTCTTTAAAATGAGTCAAAAGCATGGGCAAGATCCTTTTCTCTAGAGTAACATAAATTACGCTTCTATAATTACAAATTCTTAATTTTAAAATAGTTTTCTGCTAAATTAAAAACACATATTTAAAGAAATAATATAGGAGTCCTATGAATTAATTCCCAGATAACCTTGAATCACCAGCTACTGCAAAAATATTTTAAACTACATAAGGCAATGATGAGGAGGATACAGGTGAAAGAGAAGGGAAATGTACCTTTAAAAAAAACCAAAAAACACATTAATTTTTAAAGCTTATTTTGCTAGTTCATCTAGTAGAACTACAAATACTTTTATTTAGTGAATTATGGCCTACACTTGTTTAAGAAAAACTTCACTTATATTTTCACAATCCACATACTAATAACTACACATTAGAAAAACCCCCACAATGTTCAAACACAAAGATACAACAACAAACTTTCAGAATTATCAGCCTTAGCATCTGGGTAGCACTCAGCTGAGAAAAATGTAAAATCAAATTTTCATCACATAACATAGTAAAGTAACATTGATATCTTTGCAGCCTCAGAAAAGCTATTAAAATTCCAAGCACCCATGATGTTGTGAAGTAGTAAATGCATTTTTTCTGGTGTTTATTCTTGACCTTCACAGAGCTGCAGCTGAACTAACAGAATGAGGTTGTTTGTGTGCCCAGGATGCTGATTATAGTTTATCCATGTACGATAAACAGTTTCCCTACTCATCTTCAAATCATTCATTGCTCAGCTATACTAATTTTTTCTAGAAAGCAGAATGCTTGTAGCTCTCAAGCTGCATTTGAATTATTGTAGTTTAATTTTTCTAAATCTCTAATTAGAATATGATTTTTTTGTCACAGTCTCATCTGTGAGGGACAGTGATAGCTCCCTGAATTTGTAATATAGTTCAATTCCAAATTACATTTTTGGGATACTTTTTCATTTTTTTATTCTGAGTTCAAGCCATCTTATATCTAAGAAAAAATATCCTCTTCCAGCTAAACCACAGACTTTTTTTTTTTTTTCCCAAGAAAAAATGCTTTTTTGCAACAAGTGCTCACATTTATGACAAGGTTCTAGGCTGTGAATCCCAGTGGAGAAAAAAAATATTTTAACTCTGTGTTTCCTTTGGCTGGATTAACCAGGCCTTGATCTCTCCTCTGAGAGCTTCTGGCTATAGTCAAATAATGTAGTCTGGTTTCTTTTCCTTTCTTTCCTTTTCAACATACATGGAGGAGCACGTTAGGTTATTCACATGTCTTTGCCAGCTGCTAATATAAAATGGTATTGCTCCCTAAGGAGACTTGTTCTACATGTGTTTTTCCAAAGATCAGTATAAATTCTTCCCCTCTCTTACAGCTCTCTTACAGTAGATCTGTACGGCCACAGTTTACTTCTACTCAGGTAATTTCACCCTTCATGCATGCACATCTTTCAAAGTGGGCAGTGCAGACAGCACCAGCTCTCAATCCTTTTAGTTCATTCCCTGCTATATTTCACAAGGCTTTGGAGCAGTTCTTCCTCAATATATTGTGTGGAAATACCCTCAATTTCCACCCAAAAGCCAATGATCAGCCCTGCAGCAGAATGCCCTGAGCTGCTCGTCCATGGCTTCTTACAAAGCTACAGTTGCGCTGCTCCATCCCCCTGCTGAAACATGACATGCGCTTGTGAGATTGTAAAACATCACTGAACTAGATTCAGCAATTTAAACACACAGAATTCCTTTCCATTCTAGTACATCTCACTTCATATCCTTTAGGTTAACATGTATATTTTTTCTCTGGCCTTTCCAAGGTCTTTATGCATATATGTGCTTCCTGTGCACTCGAGGTTAAAACAAGGGAACTGTGCAGACAGGCAGGTCTACGTCTAACTAGGGACTAAAGTAAAAAAAAAAAAAAAAAGCTCTATTTTTTTTTTTTTAAAAGAAACTAGTATTATTCTGGAAGTCATTTTGCAGATCATCTAAATGCACACACTGAAGACCTTTAGGTCTGAAACAGTCAGAAGAAAATTGTAGCAAAAATTCTCATTTCTATTTAGCCACAAACATATTAATTGCTAAATGCAACAATAATGGAGAAGTCAACAAATAATAGGTACACACAGTAAAGTTTTTTCATCATGGTTTCTCTATTTAAAAATTGGTCCTTCACATTCTCCCCAAAAAAATAGTATTGAGTGCACTAAAGTGGCAACATCAATGAAAATAAAAGTATTACCCACAGACACTCAGAAACTGTGTTCACAGGTAACAGAAAATGCATTTAAAAACAAATCCAAAAATACTTTTAAATTTCTTATTAGACCAATATATAGATATACTCAAGAAGAATTGAATAACCCTATAACATGAATAGGCCTACTGTTGCTTTTACTGTGTTTTACATGCCTCCAGTTGCATTCCATGGCTAAGGAAGTAAGTGTAGATTTTGATCCAGCAGTGCTGGATGGGAGGAACCATAGTATGACATTTGCAACTACTGTTTAATCTACTTTGAAAATTAGCATGGAATTTCATGCATCCATTTTAAACTGAGAACCCCATCTGGAGCAAAAAAAACCTTTTATTTTTCACAGATTGAATCACTTGATAAGTGTCATGCTCCAAATTTGGATTTATTATATTTGTATCAATAACTATTAATTATTTTGTGCAAAGAAACTTGCTTAAAATGGAGAAACAGGATAGTGGACACAAGATTCTGTTTTCTGCTCTTTGCTCCGACTTTGGGCTACAGATTATTCTGTGATTGTTTATTTAAAGGCCTTTCTGCTCTAGACTACCATTCATGCATAAAAAACTGTCTAAAAAAACCCAATCAAACTAAAACCAGCAAAAAATGTTACAAAAGTAACATGAACTTAAACATTACAGAAAAAGCTGAGCTAAGGAAAATTCACTCTCTAAAAAAGGTATATATATACATATACAGCTGTGAAGTCTCGGGATTTCATCATGACTGCCTTTATACTCAGAAAATGGCAAAAGAGAAATAATGTAAAAAGTTCTAAAACTTCATACACTTCCAAATAGATACACTTGAGAAAAAAGATGAAAATTGAAACTGTTTAATTTGTTTAAAATTAATTGGATTATCTAATGGAAAAATGATAATTAGATTGCCAAACATTTAAATCTTAGTGAATCAGATTTCCCTCTTTGGGCTGATGGGAGGGAAAGTTCACCTCCAAAACCAGAAAATTTTACAGATCTTTCTCAATGATAAGGCAGCAAAGACAACTGATGTGACAGCTCAGTCTAACAGAAGCAAACTAGTTTATTCCCCTCTGTAACACCTAGTAGGAAGCAATGCAGTGTCTACTGATGAACTGAATCATTTTACCAAGGCTGTTAAATATACTACATTTAAAAGACATGCTATGATAGATCAAATCTTCTCTGTATTGCAGTATACTTACACATACACACACTAAAACAATTTCAAATTATTGTTCCTCTCTTGTCTTATATCAGCCATCAGAATAATCCAGAAATTCTTTCCTGGATTTCTTAATCCATCAAATATCATGAAAATACATTCAGACCTTTATCACGATATGCAAAACTAACATATCTCTTTCTTAATAGAAAATTAAATATTCTGATCTTATTCACATTTTTACTGAATGGGAATACATTTATTTTAAAATAAATTATTGAAACAATATTCTTGAAAGTGTAATCAGCCACAAGTATACAATTTCTGGAAGCCCTGGAAGGATGTGAGGGACCAATTATCACCCTATTTCTCACTTTTGCTCTTTTTTACCTCCCCTGTTGGTTTCACACCGTTCTGCCTCTTTATTTTGTCACTTAAGCTTTCTGGACAACAAGCATATAGTTTTCCAGGACTGGAAAATGCTTTAATAGTGTAGATACTATTGCAATATAAAATCACCAATACAAATAAATTAAATATTAGTAAATAACAGTAATCTACAAAGGCTGTTGAACTCATGGAGCTATTCACAGCATTTTGTAAAATACAGAAAATCAAATAAGCCTGAAATTTATTTCAGCAAAATGGACTAATTTTTATATAAATTGTAAAGTGAATTTTGCTTGGTTTTAATCTCAAAAGATCTTAATACCTGCCCATTCTGACCCCCTAAAATTCTGAAGTTGATGCTACAGAGGTTTTACAAATAGAAAAGAACTCAGTGTTTGTTGATGCCATTCTTCTGGTAGGAAAACCTTTTTCTTTCTTACAGATGCTGCATAAAACATGAATGCATTCTTTCCACTTTATCCCATGGAGATCAAACAGAGAGATTTGCCCTGGAGCAGCCCTATTTCTTCAGATTATTTTGCTTGTTATGCAGGGAGTACATTTCTAAGTTGTTTTTTCATGACGCTACTTCAATTTGGCAGGTAGGTGGTATTTCTGTGGATCCAAAAATGCATCACAAAATGCAACAATGTTTCACATAAAGCAATATTCAGGAACCAAATTTAATGCTTGCCACTTTCAAGTGAATGATTCTTTTTAATAGCTCTGCTCCATGTTTCTTGTGGTTCATACTTTTTGTACTTAAAGTACTTTTATGAATGTCAAATGGGTATTTTGGACATCTATTTTATAGCCATAAAATTCTGATATCTTGTAGCCTATTCAGTTCACAGATTGTGAGAATCAGACAGTTCTTTCAAGCTATGTGTTTGCTACAGATCACTCAGCTTTTAGTATGAACAGGGTTTTTCTCTCTGGCTCTGCCAACCTTTAATCTCTTTCTGTTCAGAAATCACATCTCCTCCAGTTAATTTTTAATGTCAGCAATAACAGCTATCGATTTTCTCATAATTTAATTTACCACCGTCAACACACCAACAATTCACACCATAGGTCTCAATTTTCTTCTCAAAGCTTCACACTTATATACATTCATTCACTTGGGCCTCACGGTGGGAAGAGTAGGAAGAATCATCCAATGCTCACCTGGAAGACCCATTCTCTTCATGAAAGGGATGTATAAGATCTAAAAAACAAGGAAGGACTAATCTGTAGGATAACCAAGAATCAAGACCACAGAGTTCCTTAGTCAAATGATTTTATGATGTTGTTAATTAGTTTGTTCTGTGTTCCACAAACTAAAACAAACTTTTACTTCCACGTGATTTCCTATGGCTGTTTGTACATTTGGTGTAAGATGTAAAGACTATTTTGAGAGAAGACATGAAAAAGAATCTGGGACTTCCTGCCTGTAACCTATTTTACCTAAACAGCACCATAAGATTGTTTATTTTTGAAATTCAGGAGTGATTACAACCAAAGATCTAGAGAATAAATTCAAGCATGTCCACGTTAGCAAAGGGTTATCTGTTTTAACTGTTTCTGAAGATCACGCATAACTAAACCACAAGAATACCTAGTATTCCAGAGGGTTTTAGCAAGGTAGAACGTTTGTAGTAACAGATATCAATGCTTAAGATCTCTAAGGAANAGCACCTGCATATAATCCACCTGTTATTATGTGCTTTTTGATGCTAAAATCCATGTTAATCTGTTGAAATAAACTTTCAAGTCACTCTACCTGTGAACTTTTTCTTTTCCTTTTCCTTTTTATTTTCCTTTTTCTTTTTCATATAGTTTAGTTCTTATTCTAAAGTGTCTAAGCCTTTGTAGAGTTACACATAAAAAAAATCATACGCTTTTCATTGAATCCTGGGTTTTACCCTGGAGTCAAATACCTTCTGAAGCTAAATTTGGCAATCCTTTGCTTGTGTCCCCGAAGTCCCAAATGGGATCTAATCCAAAGTTCTTGACAAGATAAAAGCATGAAATCCAAAAACCACATATTGCCATTTTTTCTTCTTATACATAACTATATCTCTCACAGCTAGGGCATTCCAGCCAAAAAGCAATAAAGTTAGGCTGCTTTCCTTGTGAAAACCTCTTAAACCCCACTTGAAATTATAGTAATCTCAACAGTAAAGATAGTTAATATGAAATACACCAGTGTTACTCTGTTAATGAGAAAGCTTCATAAAAATTCTTGTTGCTGTATTTAAGAAGAAAATGTATATATTTTTAAAGATTTTCTATCAGTCTTTATATATTGTTTATACATTCTTTACATGAGAAAAAAAAATCAAATTGGTTTACCTGTAGGGGTAGATTCAGTTAATGAATAAAAAAGAATTGAAGCAAAAAACACACAATAAAAGAAATTAGGTAATAATTTAAAATAAAAATGAAAAAGAAAAAAAAAGAAGAGAAAGGAACTAATATTATGCTGAAACATTAGAAACTAATGAAATATTTTACCTGGGTCCACAGCAGGCTAGCTGAGCACAGGAAAAAAGAAAATCTATTCATTTGAGTTTTTGAGCATAATATTTATCTTTTTATTATGTTTGTTGTGCCCTGAAAGTCTGATCATTTCCCTCTGTGGCCAAACCCAAAAAAGAGGGTGTTCTAAACCTGGTCATCTAAATTTGATCATTTTACCCATGACAAAATTAAAGCCAGATGTATTGTGTTATCATTACCCAGAAAAAGACATCAGTGTTGTAAAACTGAAGACAGAGTGAGAGTCCTGAAAGTCTCTAGGTGTGTATAGCTGAGAGATAAGAAAAAAATACCAATTTTAGATGAAAGCTACTGCTCTTGTAGTATATCTATTCTGTGGTTTATTAAGGAATAAAAGCTTGCACTTATAACTTTTTAAAAAATCCATCTGGAAGCTGCTTGAGGACAGAAAAAGGGCAGATGAGAAAAACAAGGGGAGAAACATTACTGGGAAAGGTTTTACAAGGCACTGCTTGCTAACAGGTTAAATGATCAAACTACTTATTCTGTGTGCTGATACAATGTAGTCAATCAGATCTTTACTAATCTAAAAAGCAATTCATAAATGACACGGAAAAAAGACATCTTTTGTTTTGTGTGCAAACCTTCCTCCCAACAGGTTATTGCATTTGTGAAGGATTACAAAATCAGAGCAGTTTAGGAAAACAAGTAAGGCAAGAACACAAGGGATAAGTGAAACCAAGCTCAATAGCATTCACAGTAGAGTGAAGAAGAAATTAGATAGGGTAACGTCTAACTCACTAGGAATTATTTTTAAAAATTTTAGCAGGTTACTGTATTTTCCAGTTTTAGAAACTGTGAAAAAAATTGTTATAAACCACCTAAATATTCAAACTGAGAAAAGTGGGGAAACAATTTCTCACAGAGTAGTTATTGGCAGTTCACTAACAAATGGTAACTATCTTAATAGGGACAGAATATCAACTTTCAAATATTTTTATTAAACTGAGAAAAAATAGATGTCTGCTCTTTGAAAACCAGATTAAAATGTTATTATTTCTTTTTTTTTTTTTT
>VWZN01019119.1:25760-38809 GCA_013396955.1 Regulus satrapa | reverse complement strand
GTCCAGACAAAGAATAAAAGTATGACAATAACAGGTGCCAGTATTAACACATTTCAAAAATCCATTGTTGGCAAAAGTACAAGCATCTTGATTTACAGAGATATTTGAAGTACTGTCATTTGATTTCAGTGGGAATTAAGTACCTGACCTGTTTAGGCATTTAGATAAATCTTACTAAACACCCATCTTCACCTCTAGGCAGCTAAATAGCTCTATGTGTTTGATTTATAGAATTTAAAAGAGGTTGCTGAGGCTTTAACTCAACTCTGCCAGCATATTAAATACAGATGCTAGGCAGCATAAGACTCTGCAAAATAATTAGAGAGTATTAGCTAACCTAGGCTATTACCTTAAATCTTTACTTCCAGGAGTTCTTGGAGGGTAAAAGAATTTTACCTCTCAGTGAAAGTGGCAAAACCACAGTGGCAATCTACTGATTGTCCAAGAGAAGGAAAAAGAAACCGCAAAATCTTTTCTCAGTCATACCAAACCAAACAATATGTAACTGAACTCCACTATTAAGCATGTGGTTGAATAAACATCAGCCAAACTTAATCGTGTTATGATTATTTGGGGATTTCTCCTTAATGACTATTGGGCAGACCACCCAGCTGCATAGACAAAGTGTGTCGATCTGAAAATATCCCTGTGTAGTGAAATTGCAGTCATTGGGACCACAATAGAATGCTATTTCCCTAGCATTGGCTACACCCCCAGTGAGTCCCTCATCCCCCTGGTAAGGAGAATGGCTTTCAATTAATTCCTCAAAAAGGGAAAAAAACAAGAAAATTAAAAAGCAGCTGCAGTGTGCATATGGCATAAGCAGTTTACTAAGGCACTACAGTGCAGTGTCGTATTAAAGGAAATCTGGTACTTCAGTGGTAATGTGTATATTCACTCAGTATAAATGAGTAAGTTCAAAAAAACGTGCAATGAATCATGGTTGCAAGGCTGGACTTGCTTTGATTAACTACACTGGTGTAATGAAATCCAACAGAGCAATCACTGAAACATTTAGCTCCAAATGTAAATCTTCTCGAACTCTGAAAAAAACATGTTAGGCGATGAGAGGGCATATATAATACAGATATATTTCATATAATGAAAGAGGAAGCAGTTGGAAAGAAAAGGGAATGTTAAAAAGTTGTTATGCTATGTTTGGCAAGAATGAGTAATTCTGATTATGTCAGTCATGATAATCTAACAAATTTGTATTCTAAAGGTCAATAGAAGCATTTTCTATAGTGGTAAAATAGTTGTGCCAAATACAGAATAAACATTTATAATACTTTTCCAACTACTAATATGGTACCATAGTGTGTCTTGGGGAATTATTCTCAGCTTTAAATTAAGGATGTACAATGATCAATGAACAGAATTGGTTTAAAATTTAGTGAGATAACTCATGGCACTTTGATTTCAGCAATACTGTAATGTTGAATTCCCATATCTTAGGCTTCTCTGAACTGTAGAGATGATTCTACCAAGAGGTAGAATGCGCTCTGTTTTTGGCAAACCTACTGTTCCACTACAGGAATGATGATTTCCTCATGTGGTTACTGGTCATGTGTCTGGACACTAAAGTATGTAATTTTTCCAAGGAAGCTTATCTGCCAATCACCCTTAATGCCAATAAAAGATTAGCTACACCAGTGCAAAACCTAGACCATTGGAATTTTTCTCTACAGTTGCTCAAAAAGTCACCGATTTTCTATATGTTATAATTTCCCTGCTTTTCTGTCCCTTTTGCCTGTGCAGTTGATTACAGACCGAGATGATAGTTTTTTCAGTAGTCACCAGAATTTATATGAGCATAAAATGCAGAACATGAGCAAATGGAACAACACAACTAGCATGATTATTTTTTTTTTTTTCTCCTTTGACTGCTGTTTGCCCAGAGAATTTAATGGGACTATCCCAATATATTCTCTGGGCTCTCCATTGCCAGAGAGCAAAAATTTTGGTGATTAGCACTCTGTCACTGTGAGAGAGACTAAGGTTAAAGGCGGAAGGGCTGGTTGTTGGGGTACTATCCTCCAGGCTGCATGTGGCCAGGATTTGGGAGTCCCTGGAGGACATACCGCAGAAACACAGCTTCGGATTTATCTGGTACTTCTTCCTGTGTTAAGAGAGGGAGAAAAGTCCACTACCTCTCTTCCAGCCTTTCTACCAAAAAGTTAAAATACTGGTCTTGCCATGAAATAAATGAATAAATGTGCTCGACTGCATACATGTTAGTTATAGACTACAGATTATCTCATATAAAGAGATTTCACGTTACTGCTATGGGCATGGTCAGATTTGGTGAGAGTGAATTCACTTCCTCCACGTCAGCAAAGCTCTGCCCATATATATTGGATCTAAATAGGATCTACAGCAATCAGTACTCCAGTATTTAAACTAATGTTGAGCTTGGTAGACTTAAAGTGACTTACACTCTTGCTTGCATAAAGCTGTCACACAGAACATTACAATAGTCACTGCAAAATCCATGTGGTAAACCTTGGTGTTCCAGACTGCATTTGTACAATATTACACCCACTCATAACCTACAGAGGATTTCTTCAAGATTATTCTGTTCAAAGAAGTGAAAGACTGTACCAAAATATTCTTTCTCCAATGGAATAATACCACATTTCATGCAACAAACTGTAGCTCTCACAGCTGTTGTGAAAACTACATATTATTGATTTGAAGGTGTGTGCACATATGAACTTGCAATATTCAATTGCCTTTGTCATGGCCCAAAGGTCTTAATATAACATCTACAGGAGGCCTCACACAGGGGGTAGAGTGAGAGCTGGGACAGAGTTAAAATTTCTTTCAGTGATTAAGAGGTGATGAGACTCTATGGGAAAAGAAGGATGATTTTTTAGGATTATTGTTTTCCTAACACTAAATAATCTTTTTTACAATTAAATATCATGATGGACTTAAGGGACAAAAAACCCAAAAAAAACCAAAACAAAAAAAACCCAAAAAAAACACAATAAAAAACCAAAACAAGTTTAAACTTTTTTGGAAATCACAGTCAACCTCCAAGCCCCAAAGCCCCAGTGTCCATAGACAGATACTGAAATCCATATTCCAACACTAACATATGTATCCTGATTAAAGTTAGGCGTTCACTGTTGGCATCAATTTTTTTCGAACACTGACTAGTAAATGGAAAACATACTGCTTACTGCTCCTAAAATATTTTCTACTATGACTGTAAATTTCTCATTTGGTTTTTCTTCTTACCAATTATCCTCATCAATAGGGAGGTTGAGACTGAAAAGAACTAAAAAATTCTTCTCCAAACTTCTGCAGACAGAGTTGTACAACTTCATAACATAGGCAGGAAAATGAACTTACTTTGAAAGTATCTTTTCCTTAGAAGATTTTGTAAATTTTTATAAACTATATACTAAGTTCAGTACCATCACTGATTGCAAAATATAAGAAAAGTTAAACAAAATTTTGTCTTTCCACACTTTTAAGGGTAGATATTCTATATCACTTGGAATTTTAGGTTATGTAAATTGTCCTTGACCACCAAATGTCCTCTGACTTTTGGGAGTGCTGTGTGCATGTGTTGCTTTCCCAGGAAAACAGTTGGAGCAGATTGCCCAGGACTGGGAAAATAAGACAATCAAGGAATTCTTATACAGACTGAGTGACAGACAGCTCTGCTCAGTGGNTGGAATTTTTAAGCATGTGTATGAGTAAGAGAATAAAGCTTGGAGGTAAATGCTTTGCATGATTTGTAAATGCCACAACGAGGGTAGAAAGGCACGGTTCTTTTTGTTTCACTTAAATGTTTATTGGGGTATGTCAATCTTATTTATTAGAAGTGAATCAAACCAAGTTGGTCAGACTGTTTTACCAACTTGATTAGTCTGTTTCTAAATTTAAAGGATTTCCAAACCTGCCTCTAATTTTATAAATGATAGCATGTGATGAAACTGAGCTGCCTACACCCTAACCATAGAGCTGAGTCAGAACATACATCAGGTGTTTTTGCCAGAGGGGGAAGGCTGGGACCACACAAAGGGAGTCTGCCCAGCCCCTCCTGCAGTACTGTGTCCTGCAGAGACCTCTCCTGGCAGAGCTCAGGAAGTCATGCTGGGCTCCTCTCCTTGGCCACGGTGAGCCTCTACAGACTCATTGCCGAAAGACAGAGAAGCCTTGAAAATTATTAATTTTTTCCTTTGTGACCCGTTTTATCCAGCTCTTTTATGGAGCTATTTCTACAAAATCACAGTGGTTGTTTTATTTCTAATGGTAGTTGGTGATAATGGACAACTGTAGATTACAAGTTTCCATAAATCAATCACATGCTGCCGTGTCAGGTAGGCAGATTATGCTTGATACATTTTTTGGTCTGTACCCCAACCAGGGAAGACTGAAAATATATCAATATTTGAGAATTTTAAAAATACATGAGGAAGTTTAGATCAGAGGATTGCAGCATTATAGAGGTAGTTGAATTAGTGATTTCCAATTTTATACTGAAATCAGATTAAAGCAGTGGGGAAAAAACGTCCCAGCAGAATAAAATATCTGTGATAAAACTTCAAGAGCCCCAGTGGTGGAATAATCTTACATCAGGCACCAATTTATGCAGAAAATCTTAGAACACATTTTAGGGGGACAAAAATCAACATGAGAGATTTAAGTAAGTAGCACGTACTTCTGCCAGTAATACTGTTGTATATCCCACAGTTACCTTGAATGATTATGCCAATATCTGCAGCACTGGGATTGGTCACCTATTAATCAGGAAGAGAAAACCTTCACATCTCTTCCGTGAAGAATCATGAACTGGGGAACTAAATGCAGGCAAACAGGTCCAATATCTTTATTCTTACAACAAAGTGACATAAGCAAATATAAATCCCAATAGTGTTATTATAATGCCTGCTAAGCTAATTAAGAACATATTAATTTGCTTTAACTAAATAAATTACTGTTACAATTATATGACCCCAAGGTCATCTCCTTTAGGAGATGTCTAGCACTTGAATTAACTATTCAACTCTTCACAGTAAGTGGCCTCAGCCAATCAGTACTGAATAAATACTGCTGAAATATGCATTTAATTATCCTGACATTTTAGTTTCTTTTTCTTTGCCAGTGATATTTTTGTTTGCTAATTTATTCAGGAAGGGTGAGAGTTTTCTGATTCTAGTCGGAGCATCATCTTTGTAAACTCTGATCCCAAAAGAGATCACAGCCAACTATCACAGATAAAACTGCTTACAGAGAGATATTCCTTTGATATGGTGGGGCAAAAATTTTTAAACAAGAAGCATTCATTGTTATACTTGTTATCTTGCAAGACTGACTTTTTTTTNTTAAAAAATATGACCATAATTAGGCCTCTCCTAATGAACACTGCTATTACTAAATAGTACAATTTATGTAATGTCTCCACTCTTGGAGACTTTGCTCTTTTATTGAGGAGAAAAGGCAGATAATGACTGAGATTATAGTTTAATACTATTATTTTTAAGGATATTGCAAAAAAATATACAGACTATATTAATCTTAAAGCAAAATTTAATCAGACTGTGTCTGTTTAGCCAGAAAAATAACTGAAATATTTGTCCTCTCTCTAATGCAATGTTGATGTTTCTCCTAGTTCTAGAGAACTGTACAAATTAAGTTATTATTAAGTGATATTTTTACAGAATATAAGACATTTCTATGTCATTCATGTACTTAATTTAAGTTTAGCAGAACTATTATAGACAGGAATTACTTGAAACTGCTACTAGCCAAATAAGTATTGTCTTCACAATTACTTCTAGCTCTAACAAGCCTTTTATTCAACTGCAAATATTAACTATTTCATCTTTGTCTGTGGAGATCTTTAGAGATTGTCTGGTCTTGAAGTCAACATAAAATTGTTGTCAGAGTAAAGGATTTTATCTACATTTGTTCTTGTTTTTCCCATCAGAGGAAAAGAGTAACATGACATAGGTGACCAGTTCCAGAACTAGCTTTCTAAACACCAACACCTGAGACTTTGTGCAAAAAGGTACCTAGAGAATGCTTATGATTTGCTTATAATATTTTCTGAATAGTTTCAGCTAAGTTCAGAAGTTCTTCATGAAACAAAAAGAGGCAAATTTTGCTGAGTTTAAATACTGTTCAGCTCATACTGAACAGTTTAATACTCTTCAGCTCCTAGGAAAATGCTGATTTAGCCACAGTTCACATGTGGCACATTCTCTTGCTGTTTCCCTGATTAAATATGTTGCTGCATATTCCTATTTTTGTTTTAAAATGGTTTTCAAAATTACCCAAATTTAATTAGGTTTTTTGATAGTGCATAAATGACTTTGGAACAAAAGTATTTCTTATATTGCAAGGACTCTATTCTTCTAAGTTATCTTATGGGTAACGATTTATGAAATTCCACTGAAAACATCTGTACTGCAGCTCTGTGATTTTTTTTTTTTTTTTGACCACAACTTTACTGAAAAGCAACATTATTAGAAGAACAACGCAGTGTGATTTGGAGAGAGCCTTCTAGTTACATGGATTTGATTCAAAGCGGCATTTTAAAGTTATACCCCAGGTTTGCTGAATTTTTGGTCAAGCTATGCAGATCAGTTTATGTTTTATATCATCAGGAAGTCAAAAGGGGCAGATGAGAAGGCTTTCCATTCTCTCCAGATGTACTTCCATCATTTGCAGTCTAAACATATGCCTTATGATGACATTAGACAACAATTTGAATCCTTAAAAAACTGGAGGACTGATGTTTGCTATCTAAATGCACCTTTGCAGGTTTTTGTAAACAGGTTCAATAAATATATATAGGAAGAAGAAGAANTTGTTGGATGAAAAAAGGGAAAAAAAAAAAAAAAAAAAAAAAAAAAAGAAACTGCCATGGAAGAAAAAGACATTGTTTGATTTTGAATGATAAAGTTTAAAGCAGAATGTTTTGTTTCAGGCCAGCTCAGCCCCAATAAAAAAGTTATGATAGGACAAACTGAAAAGAAGCTTTTCATTTCATATCAGTTTGACATTAATCAATGTCTGTTTGAAGTGCTGTTACGTGCCATGAGATTTTTAGTTCATGGTGCTGGGGACCTGAAAGCATGTTTCAGCTGTCAAATCCAAATACATGTCCTGGCCCTGTCCTAATAACCCTTGTGTGTATATAATCCACCTCCCACTTGTTTCCTTTCTTCTTTGCTGTGCTTTCCCTTGGAAAGAAACTGAACTTGCAAAGAGAAAACCATGGTACACAAGCATCTTGTCTTGCCAGCTGTTGGAAGGAGACCTTTCCATGCAGAAAATAGACTCTTTGGACAGAGCCATAACCTTGCCAGATTAATCCTGCTTTACTTTGCTCTCTCTCAATTAAAGAAAAGGACCTCACTGGGAAACAGATTTATTTTCAACATACAGCACATTGTCTATAAAGGATTGTATTCTGATGTTTATTCATTGGTCTGTAAATGACTTTGAAGAAGTTTTCCAGACTGTTGTGGGACAGGAGATTAATGAACTGTATCATGAAGGAATAAGAGGGTTCTCCATCTCCTGAACTGTCTCAGTGATTTGTTATGTATGTTAACTGCTGAGTTCATAATACATCTTAGCTATAACTAAAACATTTTTTAAGCTAAATGCTTAATTTAATAGGGTAGTTTCCTACAACTGAAGAATGGTTACTGCTACAATATATTTGGATATATGAAGAAAAATCTTAAAGACTAATTCTAAAAAGAGATGAACTAACACTGCTGGCCACAAATTTTTGCATTACCTGTGTTTCCATGAAAATGCAGACAATTAGAATGAAAGATTCTTCTTGAAAAATACTTCCTGAACTGTTTTACATTTTGTGAAACAGGGCACAGTTTTACACCGAGTCAAAGGAGAATATAGATCTGTCACTGTTAGCCCTAGTTATGGAGCACACACACCAACTTACTTGAAAGAAAATGAGCATGCAGTCTTATAGCCCCAGCCTGCTTTTGGATGCATTATTGTACATTTCCTTCTCAACCTTCATTCAACTCAACATATATTGCTTGCCTTTTGCAAGTGTTTTTGATGAAATAAGTTAAACATCTTTTAATATCACCCAGGTAAATCCAAAATATATTCTACTGTGAATTATAAAATTGTGAGAGTGCATGACAGTATTTTAGATTAAAAAAAAAGACATCAGCATAATAATACTGAAAACTGGCTGCTTCATACCAATGAAATATGAGCACACTCTACAGTAGCTATCCTTTGCTAGGATTTAAAACTAGGCAGAGTTACACCTCAGACAGGGTATAGACTATTTCCTTCCAGACAGGAAACACAACAGAGTAGAGCCCTTGCTGAGGGTGGTAGTGTTCATACAGGTAGGTTTGCTGTAAGTATGGGTCAAAAATACAGCAGATGCAGGCAGGAAAGCTTCGTCTTGTTGCTGTGTACCTTTGAGTCAAGTCATGCATCTATGTGCTGAAGCATGGTTTTCACAGGAAAGCAGCATACCTTAAGGAGTCCTCTTACTCCCCTGTCAATGAGGAAGCAGTGAGTGAAAGAGAGGACCCATGAGGTTGCCTTTAACAGGGTGACGGGTCGGGTGAGTTGACGGAGTGTTCCTACACCATCAGGTTGAGCTGGCCCATGGCTGCATGAGAGATGTGCTTAGTGCCTAGTCCTTACTCTAAACGGAGGACAAACAATAAAACATAGAATGATTCCTATTTGCAATGCCCCTTTTCAGGGCTGATGGCAAAGCCATGGTTGTCCTCTTTGATCTCTGTAGCACTGTGAATGCTGCTTCTGCATAATCATTTCCCCAAAGAAACTGAAGGTAGTTCACTTGGAGAGGCAGAGGGCATAATAGAAAAAAGATTGAGCTACTTCGGTCAGACAAAAAGGCAAAAAATAAACCCTTGGCAATGTTTTTTTGTGATAGGAGGATGGGAGCCTTTGTAATTTGCAAAACATGGTGTTCTGGAGGCTGTTCAGAAGAGAAAAAAAAATTAATGTCCATTGATTAAAAGCTAAATAGAAAGCTTAGAAAGACATAGGAGCAGCAAGAGAATACATTCCTTGTATTTAAGCAGAAGTTCTCAGCAACCTTTCTTACACTGCTGAGAATGATTGTCACATTAGCACAGCTAAAGTGAGCCAGGTTGATTTTTTTTTTCTTTTTTTACTATGAGAGTGGTAAGAAACTGAAGTTGCTTGTCCAGAGAAGCTGTAGACTCCTTAGCCCTGAATTGTTCCAGACCAAGTTGAACAGTGCCCCAAGCAACCTGGTTTATAGAAGATATCCCTGTCAGGAGAGTAGAAGTTGATGATTCCTTCCAACCCAAAGCAATCTGTGATTCAATGATTCTGTGAAACAAAAGACAAGCAAAACCATTCTTCATTAATCTCTTACAGACAGTACTCTCAAGAACAGTGTTAAAGACCACACTTCTTCATGTCTCGTAGACCAGAACATGTATACTTGCAGCATTCCTTCTCTGTGTTTAAGGAATAAAACTTCTAGTGTCAAACACTTTTTGCTGTATTTTTTCTAGTGAGATGGTAACCATTCACTCTACAGCATTAGCTTGGAGGAAAGATAGCCATTTCTGAAATTTTAGTATTTGGGGAAATATAGAAGATGTTCCTTGGTCATGGCTTAACAGTGGTTGTTGACTTGCATGGTAAACTGAGGCAGTTGAGAAAAACCAATAGTACAAATATCAGCTATCGTTGTTCTGCTATCCTGGCATGAATATATTGTAGTAACCCAAAAAACCTGTCTGAACCAATTCCAAACAACAGGCATTTGAAGATCAATATTGAAATATCACAGAATTATGTTCTATATACAGAATACAAAGATAAATGGAGGCATCCCAAAATGAATGAAAACAGTGGTGGCCAACAGACTGAAAATATTGTTTGTTATAGCATACGATCTGGCTTGAATTGCATTATTTTGGAAAAACATCACAAGCTCAATTGCATTTTACAGCTGAAAATATGACATTGTTGTGACAGCCCATGCTGAACAGAACAACAAATTGGTATTAGAAAGCAGAGAGCTCTAGGAGAGAATGCCAAATTTAGTGTTCAAACTGCTTTTGTATGGAGGAAATACAACATTCTTGCTTCATACAAATTGATAAGTGAGGCTTTGCTTTGTGGCACTAATGGTAAGAATGAAAACTCAATTCCAAACTGTGTAAGGTTTTGTAAAAAGATTCCCTTGAAATAGCTCCAAGCAATTAATTCCAGGCTTAGAGCATACTGATAAAAGCTTACTGTCCTCCTTACCTCCTACTCTTTCTCATTGTTACCCTCAAATCCTTTTACTAAACTTTGTTTGAGGCTACCAGCCGAATCTCAAATATGATGAAGCACTTTATTAGTAAAAGAGCTTATCATAGGAAAAATGTCCATTACTCACAATGTTTATCAAAAAAGGACAGTGGTTTCGGACTTTCCACCAAAGGCATTACTTGGGTTTGTTAAAGAATTTCTGGTAAAAAAACAGGGAGCAAGCCATTAATTAATATAAATCTCCAAGTCAAACATGAAACCAGTTTAGAGCTGCACCAAGAGTTAGCCTGAGACTTCTAGATATTGTCTTTGTCTTGTATTCATATGGTAAGGCAGAATATATTCTGTGGCCCAATATTAAGGAAAACTGGGAGATGAGTAAAAACACAAGTTTTGTATGTTCAAAAAATCCTCAACTTTGGGATACTTCTTTAAGTAAACATATCACTGTTAAAAAAATGCTAGCTTTACACTCATAAAAAGTTGAAAATATTGCTAGAGTCTCAGTAAGATAGTAAGTCTCTGCACAGAAGGGAAATTTCTTTGTAGTCTTATTTATTTGCAATGTTTTCCATAGACTACAGGCCTCCCAATTTCTTAGACACTAAGACTTATCCCTTAGCTACAACATGTGGTGCTGATTTCTGAAGAAATCAGGGGTGAATATCACTAAACAGAAAGATGATAAACACTTGTAAACTAATAGCAAAAGAAGAGCCAAGAGACTTCTAGTAGACAAGTCATAAGCCACACCACTTGACAAAAGTTGTTAGAAAATCTAAACTTTTACATCACTGAATAAAAATAAACTGATGTTTTTCTTTTTTTCTCTGTTTCTGAAAAGGGGCAAAATGACAAATCATCAAAATTTACTTTGGATTCTTACAATACAGAGAGAGGCATGATAGATTTTAAAACCAAAGCATTCCAAACAATGGGCTTTCATTTCAAATAATCTGTGTTTCTACGCAAGGAACAAAGTGTATTTTGTTGACTAGCAGGGTTGGTCTCTTTTTCCAAGTTGAATGTCCTTCATGAACCTACCTATTTAAATTGTGATATCAGGAGATCTGAAACAAGAGCTATATGAACACAAGAGGAAGACCTAGCATATGACTTTCTGGCTGAATAAAGGAATTGTTTTGAGAAATGAGAATTACTGTTAGCCCCAATGTCTCACTGATGCAGCACTTCTAATAGCATTCTTCCAGGGAGTTTCCATTTGTTCAAAGAGGAGCAAATGCCACAATAAATGGCCAATGAGAAACACATAGGGGATTACAGTGGTGCAAGGCTTGTTGTGAAGCTACCTTCTTCTCTATCTCTTAATCTCTCACATTTTCTCCTCAGACTTCTCAGTGATCTTATTTTTTGTCTGGCTCAAAGACAGACAGGCTGCAGAGCCTTTCCCTGTCAATTCCCTGTATTTTTTCCCTCCCCTTTACTTCTCTTTCCTCACTCAGACTTTCCTTCCTCAAACTCATCCTTGTGCTAACTGCAAGGGATGGAGAAGGATTGACCATTCCCATCCGTACTGGTGCCCTTCATTTGCTGCAAGTGAAGATACATAACTCTCAGTTTTCCAAGGTCTAATTGAGAAAAAATAATTGTAAAAATCTCTGATGGGCGAAAGATTGATACATCCTTTGGACTAAGTGTTACAGTATGGCTGAAGACATCAAAGATTGTAATTTTGTTTTGAGGCTAAAAGCTATTATAGGATTTCAGTAGAAGTCTCTGGTTACTTTTGTGTTATGAGGTGCATCATTATTAAATTATTTAAAAGTTAAATGCATGCGTGTTTAAAAACCCCAACACGGTAGAAAAAATATCCCTTGAAGAAAATTGCATTATTAGAATGATAGCTTTAATGGAAGTTTCTCTCCAAAATAAGTATTATTAAATTAGCTAATTTAATTAGCTGAAAAGTAAAAAAAAAAATTAAAAATTTGGAGAGACTATGAAACATATGTGCCAGTCACCTACAAAATAGCTATATTATTATTAGTAGTATTAGCATTATTCAGGTAGGCTTGCATTTTTCAGTTGATGATATTTTAATGTTTTTTTGGTACACTAAGCTAGTATCAGCCAAATATCAGTCAAACCATTATGCACAGGATGCACATCCTTCAGGAGAAGGTTTACATCCTTCACAAAAGAAGTTAAAAATGAAGATAATCAAATGCTCCATATTAAATAGCACTTCTATTAATCCATATTAAATTAAGGCTTCATCCACCGTGTTCAATTACTGAGTAAATATGCACTAGGTGTATGCGTTGAATACAAAAAAAAAAATAATTGCCTCCTAAGGTGAGATACTTCTGTGCTGTTTCTCTTAGCATATTGTTGCTTGATTTTGTATATTTTGCTATCTCAAGATCTTTTCAAAGTATGTTATAAGAAAGCTCAAAAGATCTGGTTTGTATATAGAATCTTTCAATGAAGAAATAACCTTAAGCTCTTGCAATAGGTATTTCAGGAACTACTTTTGGAATAGTCTTTCTAGGCAAAGTATGGTAAAGACACTATCTAAAACTAGGGAAAGATGAATGGATGAAGAAATAACTCAGTGTTGGCAATTTTCAGTGTACCAGACAGAAAATTATGAACAGCCCAGTACAGTACTAAGGAAACTCCACATGCCAAGTCATTATTCTGCACTCCAGCAAAACATACTGCCTCAGTAAAAAGGGGATTGTAGGTCTTAGATTCATCTCATGATTAGATTGAACCTTGCTCAGAGAACTTTTATATTT
>VWZN01019119.1:2738-18222 GCA_013396955.1 Regulus satrapa | reverse complement strand
AAAAGAAAAAAAAGAAAAAAGAAAAAAGAAAAAAGAAAAAAGCCATCTGTCTTCAATAGTTTCAGTAGATTGGGTGTTCAATACCTGAATCAAATGCCTGCATAAAGCTCTACACAAGCCAGCCCTACCTGATCACACTAGAAATAATCATCAGCATGGCTGAATAGCCACAGTTTTTCCGTGATAACTTCATTATGAATTTCAGTGGGGCACAGTAATTTTCATATAGTGATTTGTCTGTAAATACTCAAGGTAGGGCTTTTCAACAAATTGGCTGATTTACAGAAAGCTCTTTCAAGCTTTAAGGATTAAACTTGCTGCAGCTCTTCAATAATCAAAGGTACAATTCTTCATTATTTTTCTTCCCCTTGAACTTTGAAAATGGTAGACCTTAGCCCAGCAGACACATTTTCTCTGCAAAATACCTAAGTATTCAATAGTAATTTTCTTGGACTCATTCTGCTATTGCCTGTACTCAAATATCTAGGCATAGCTGTAGGAAAAAGAAAGTCTCCCACAGTGGAGAAAAAAACAAACCTATGAAGCTTCCAGTTGCTTCCAGAAATGACAGAAACATAAACACAGTGTAGAAGAAAGTATGGTTATATTCTGATATATTTACAACCCCACTTTTAAGAGGAGAGGAAATTATACTCTAGGGACCAGAATATTGTTATGTCTTTTCTTATACAGTTATTTTGAACCAAGATCCAGTTTCTTCTCTCGTTGCTTCTGGCTCCAAATACATTAGCTCTCCAAGATATATTTAAAGTTTCTTCCATTTAAATCAGATCCATTTTAATGGATTTTAATGGCCTACTGGGGAGGGAATGGGCATAAAAATGTTTGGCATCTGAGACAAAACTGAAAGGAAGTTTGGTATAGGCTTATTATTCCTGCAAAGAATAGTATTAAACAAATAAAAAAAATTATTGGATTAGGATTGCATGGCCAGGTTTTTGTAGCAGGGTGACTGCAGGGATAACTTTCGTGAGAAGCTGCCAGCAGATCCCTCTGTGTGCAGCAGAACAAATGCCAGCTGGTTCCATGATGGATATGCTACTGGCCAGGGCTGGACCAATTAGAAATTATGGTCATGCCTCTGTGATAACAAATTGAAGAAGGAGAAGGAGAAGGAGAAGGAGAAGGAGAAGGAGAAGGAGAAGGAGAAGAAGAAGAAGAAGAAGAAGAAGAAGAAGAAGAAGAAGAAGAAGAAGAAGAAGAAGAAGAAGAAGAAGAAGAAGAAGAAGAAGAAGAAGAAGAAGATGATGATGATGATGATGATGATGATGATGATGATGATGATGATGATGATGATGATGATGATGATGATGATGATGATGATGATGATGATGATGATGATTGGAATGTTGTAACTGTGGCCAGAGAAGAGTAGGTGGGAATATTGAGAGGAACAACTCTGCAGACAGCAAGGTCAGTAGAGAAAGAGGGACAGGAGGTGCTCCAGGGCTGAGCCAGAGTTTACATTCCCCTGCAGCCATGGTGCAGTCCATGGTGAGGCAGCTGTGCCCCTGCAGGCCATGGAGGTTTACAGGGATGCAGATATCCACATGCAGCCTGTGGAGGAGACCAGGGCAGGGGGATGCCTCAGAGGAGGCTGGGACCCTGTGGGAGGCCTATGCTGGAGCAAGTTCCTGGAAGGGACCTGCACACCTGAGGAGAGAGGAGCCCTTGCTGAAGCAGATTTTTTTGGAAGAACTGCACCCCATGGAAAAGTGACCCACGTTGGAGGATTTTGAGGAAATCTGCTTCCCATGGAACAGACTCACAATGGAAAGTTCAATGGATAACTATCTCTTGTGGGAGAGACCCCACCCTGGAGAAGGGGAAGGACTCCTCTCTTTGAGGAGTGTGAAAAGCTTTTGATGAACTGACCACAGCCTCCATTCCTCACCTCCCTGCACCACTGGGGAAAGGAGGTACAGCTGGGTAGGAGAGAGGGGTAGGGGAAGGTGGTTTTAAGATCTGTTTTTACTTCTCATTATCCTGGTCTGATTTTGTTATTAATAAATTCAGCTAGTATCTCTAATTCTAGTCTGTTTTGCCTGTGACAGTATTTGGTGAGTGATCTCCCTTTGCCCTTTTCTCAACTCATGAACCCTTCATTATATTTTCTCTCACTATCCAGTTGCAGAGGGGAGGAATAGAGAAGCTTTGTTGGAAGTTCTGGCATCCAGTCAGGGTCAACTAATTACAATTACTTTCTTCTTAATTATTATTATTATCAGAGAAATAAGTTACAGTATTGGAAAAAACATTCAGATACTAGGTGAATTAAGTTTTTGCTACTACAAAAAGTAAATATATCACTATTTGCTCCTTCCTTACTGCAAGAAGGACCCTAGCAGTATATTTTTCTAGTATTTTATCCTAACTAGTTTTAAAAATCTTGTGATAAATGACTGAAGCTCCAATGGAGAAGGTAATAATATTTTATGGCTGAACTATATCTCATTGTCTGCATAAAAAATAATAAAAATCCCTTTTTCTCTGTTTTGAATGTCATCATCTTATTCCTCATTATGGATTTAGTCCATCTTGGTATTTTCATCTAGTATTTATCATCATATGTGAAAATATAGGCTATTCTTATATCTTATTCTGGTCATTGTTCATTCAACTTCAGAAAATTAGATTAAGATTTTCAAATACTGCTGGAAGTTTATCCACAGAAGTGCTACTAGAAATCCTCTCAAATCCTTTTCTAAAATCCATTGTACTGCTTTGAGAATTTTAGTCTCAATTATGAATTTCTGTGGCTTCACCAGCTTTCTTATACTTCCCTGGTTCTTTCTAAGGTCCTAATTTATACAATGCTCATGCAAGGATTCTCAGTTCTATTCTATCATTTCTACTATTTTATCTTACTTCCCACTCCAAGCTTCATGATTTCATTTTCATAAACCTGAAGTTTGCTGCAGAATGGTTCACCCAACTCATCAAGCCAACCCAGTTACCTCCTTCCCCCATGATGGTTTTCAAACCTGATTATAATGGGAACCAGGCCTTCACATGGTATCTAAATTACTGCTAAAGTGGTATATAAGTTGCATTTTATGACAATCTGATGCTAGAAAGACAAGATTAATCTTTCATCTTTGCTTTTCTTTTTATTACCTTATAAATAGGATGCAAGAATAAAAGTGCAGCCCAAATTGTATGTATTAGTGTAAAATGTATATCTTTTCTGAAGTCATCAATCATCTGTTTAATGATTAAAGACACATTTAACAAAATCACAAGGAAAAAGCACATTAGATTACATTCTTGACTTCCTGATTAAGTATGTTAAAAATGCTGTGCCAGTTGCTCAGTTTGGCCTTGTGCAAAGTCACCAGGCTACCATACAACATCCAGAATGATACAAATGTATAAACTATGCAGTTTTAGAAAGTTCTATTCCATAATCCTGCTTTACCCTTTGAAAATAAAAGGATAAAAGCAGCATTAAGAGCAAAAAAATATGTCTATATAATGGACAATTTACACCTAACATTAGGTATTTTTCAGGCAGTTCTAGCATAGCAGAATGTAATCAGAAATAACTATATCAAGATGTAAAAGCCTTTTTAAAACTAGTGGAAACATAGTTTCTAATTGCATTTATACAACATACAAGATGTCTTGACTGGGATTCGTAGGAAGAGAGCACTGTTCTAACACTTTCCAAAACAGTCCACACTGAGTTTTTAATATCAGATGAGGTAGAAGTAGGTGGGAGGAACAATCTTGGCTTCATTGCCTGCTGATGAGATACAAGTCCAGAGGATGGAGAACCTGTTAAGATTTTACAAAGCTAAGTCACTTCATCCCCTGCCACAGCAGGTAGCAAAGGGAAAGTGTCATCAGCAATGATAAAATCTCAGAATTACAGAGAATAAGGAACATTAGTAATTTTCATGATAGCTCATGGAAAGACTCAGTACTGAAAGACATTAAGGAGCCTCTGGTAAGTACTGAAAGAACTTTCTTTCACATCGTGCCTGTAACAAAAACTATCTACATTTTTCAGGTTTGTCTTATTCTAAGGGAAGTACTGAGAACTATACAGAAGTTAAAATAATATGTATCTTCCTGACAAAAACAACATGGAAATATTGTATTGTATGTAATTTCTCTATATTAAGTGCTCTAAGTTTAATCTTGTTATGTCGAAGTGTATCAAGCTCCTCCCAACACATCCAGTAAATAAATTACCAAATCTCACCCCAATTTCTACTGCATCAGAAGTATCGTGAAAAGCTGATTTTGATAACCATACTAATAAAGCAACAGTTGGTCATAAAGAACCTGTATCAGTAAGTTAGATTAACAGTGGAGTGCTGGAAATATATCTGTAGTTCAGAAAAATTCAATTTCTGATTTAAAAGCCTACAAATATTTCAAACCTGCAGGTTGAAATAGACAGAAAGACAGAAATTTTTCATTTTTGCTCTTACACAAGGTAAAGTATAAAATCATACAATCAATAATTCTTACCTATTTAATCAGAATCCAGTGAATGTGCATTAGAATTTAAAGATGGTAGAGAAGCAGCATACTTAGAAGGATCACACCTATGACATTAAACACTCCAAGCAAAGAGCATAAGGGTTAAGTGAGGAAAATCTGTCAGAAAGTGTTCTGAATGAGTGATGATAGAGAGATCATAAATACTGCAAGTACATAAGGCATAAAATTGACCCTTCATGACCAAAGTGTTGGCAGTTGATTACAAGGTTTTCAGGAGTGTATTTTGTTAAGTATTAGTGAATTATGAACAATTTTAGCTAATAAATGTCCAATTAAAAAAAGAATGTGTGAGACATGGGAAATATTTTCTAAAATACATTGTGTCCCTGAAAAAAGCCAACTGCACCTTCAGGACTACGACATTTAGTTTACAACTGTTTTAGGATATCTCAAGACTTCCTTGAAGTGCTCCACTTCATTTCAACTTCATGAAAGTTGCTAACTTTAGGGAGCTAGAGACAGACCAGTTAAAAGGGTTGCCATGCAACCCTTTTCACCTGGAAGAAGCCATCATCAGGCAGGGGTACAGAACTGTTCCTTTTGTCCTAAAAAAGCTGAAGAAAAATTAAAAGAAAGTAATCACTCCACTACCACCAGGCAGGCGGAACTTGGTAGCAGTGATACAAGGTTGTATGAGGAGACAGGGCACTTAAAAAATTTTGCCGGCTACTTGGTTAGTGTGTCCTGCAACTTGTCCTCTAGGATGAGAAGGATGGAGGGGAAAAATAGCCCTAAGTACCCTTTCTCTCCATAAGCAGGAAATGATCAGGAAGCAAAGAAGACCAGACTTCAAGGGGGCTTTCCTTTCACATTAGGAGCACGCTGAACACTGTAATCAGTAGGGGGCTATGGACAACCCAGCTGCTTAACAACTCTGTAGATACTTCTCATTTCCCGCCAACCAGCAAGGACCTCCATAGCCTGCAGGTTTCTACCTGAAGCATTCAGCTTGAAGGGGGGAAGGGGGAAATGAAGATGAGCCACGGGGCAAGATGCCAGAGTTAGGGGTGAAATCAGATCCCTGTAATCCATGAGGAAGTAATTAGTGACTGCTGTGCCACTTAGACTCTCACAAGTCTATGGGGGCAGATGAGTTTCATCCTAGGGTGATGAGGGAGCTGGTGGAAGAGCTTGCTCAGTTGCTCTTCATGATTCACCATCAGTCCTGGTTAACTGGAGAAGTCCCAGATAAGTGGAAGTTGTTCACTGTGATGCCTATCCACGGGCAGGGATAGGCATCAGAAGAAGATCTGATGTAGAAGGGCCAGAATAAAGATCTGGGAGCTACAAGCCTGACAGCAAGATGCACCTGACCTTGATGCCTGACAAGGTTATGGAGCAGATCATCTCAAGTGCTATCACACAGAACATACAGGACACCCAGTGGATCAGGCCCATCTAGCAGGGGTTTAGGAAACTCAGGCCAACCTGATCTTTACTGGGTGACTGATTCAGTGGATGAGAGAAAGGCTGTGGATGTGTCTACCTGAACTTCAGTAAAGCCTTCAATACCACATCTAACGATGTTCTCCTGGAAATGCTGGCAGCTCATGGCTTGGACTGGTGCAACCTTCACTGGGTTAAGGATGCTGGACAGCCAAGCCCAGATACCAGTGAGGAATGGTGCTGCATCTAGTTGTCACCAAGTCACTAGGGGTGTTCCCCAGGGCCCAGTCCTGTTCAGTATCTTTATTTATGGTCAGAATGAAGGAACCAACTATGTCCTCAGTAAATTCACAGATGACACAAAATTGCGTGGGAGTGTTGATCTCCTGGAGGATGGGAAGACCCTGCAAAGGGACCTGGATAGTCTGGATAGAAGTGCCAAGACAAATGGTATAAGGTTCAACAAGGTGAAGTGCCAGTGTGATTCCATCACAATAACCCCAGACAGTGCTACAGGGGCAGAGTGTATGGAAAACTGCCCAGTGGAAAAGGACCTGGAGGACCTGAGCATGACTCAGCCATGCCCAAGTGGTTAAGAAGGCAAACATCATCCTGGTCTGTATCAGCAATAGTACAGCCAGCAGTGATTGCACTCCTGACTCAGCACGGGTAAGGCTGCATCTCAGGTGTTGTGTCCAGTTCCAGGCCCTTCACTGCAGGATAGATATTGAGGAGCTGGAGAACACTCAGAAAGGATGACAAGGCAGGCAAAAGGTTNTGCCCAGTGGAAAAGGACCTGGAGGACCTGAGCATGACTCAGCCATGCCCAAGTGGTTAAGAAGGCAAACATCATCCTGGTCTGTATCAGCAATAGTACAGCCAGCAGTGATTGCACTCCTGACTCAGCACGGGTAAGGCTGCATCTCAGGTGTTGTGTCCAGTTCCAGGCCCTTCACTGCAGGATAGATATTGAGGAGCTGGAGAACACTCAGAAAGGATGACAAGGCAGGCAAACGGTTTTAAGCACAAGTCCTGTGAGGAACAGCTGAGAGAGCAGTTGTTATTTAGCCCAGAAAAAAAGAGGCTCGGGGGGATCTTAGTGTTCTCTACAATTAATGAAAGGAGTTTTTAACCAGGTCTGGATTAGATTCTTTTCCCAGACATCCAGCAACAGAATATGAGGACATAGTCTCAAGCTGTGCCAGGAGAGGTTCAGGTTGGACATTGGGAGAAATTTATTCACAGAAAGGGTAATTGGACATTGGAATTGACTTCTCAGGGTGGTGGCAGATTCACTTGCCCTGGAGTTCTTTAAGGAAAGACTGAATGTGGCACTTGCTGTCATGGTCTAGTTGAAAAGGTGGTGCTTGGTTATAGGTTGGATGATCTTAGAGGTCTTTTCCAACCCATTTGATTCTCTGAATCTATGAACATCTAAACACAAGCAAGAGTTCATACAGACCCATGGCCCTTTTTCAGTTTTCACTAGTCTTTAAGTGGCAACAGTTTATTGAGGTTTAGTATGATTTTTACCCTAAATATTTCCTGTCTTGGCTTGTTCTTTGTGATGAGGTCTACATAATAGTCTCTGAAGAGGTTTTATTTAAGGATATTCACTTGAGTTTAAGGACTTGTTCACCTGCATCTTTCTTTCTCATTGACTCTGTCAACTAAAATGTATGAGAAGGAAGTAATTAAGGGAACAAACTACGAGAGAAAAGTCTATGTATTGTATTCTTTTTGAAACATAATTGGTTAAAAAAGTTTACCTTACTCTGAAAAATTAGTTTCAAAAATTGTTTGAGATGTACTCTTCACTAGTCACATCACTGCCAGTAGTGGGTAAACAAAAACTAACTCTTTTCCTGGCATGAGTTTCCCTCAACAGTGAAAAAGCATGCCAGCCAATGTGCAACAGTAAAGTTCCCATCCTTTCACAACAGCAACATATGATAAACATAATTGCATTGAATAGAAAAATATCAAACAAACCCAAGCCAAAAAACAAAATCAAAGAAGTTCTAAAATATCTTGAAGCATTTAAAGGAACTGCTAAGGAGGCATCAAGAAATGACAGCAGGAGTTTATTTTCTGTGGTACTAATTAATCTTTTTTTATTATTTTAACTCATTCTTCTTCCTTGATATCATGATGGTGTAGTTCAGAAAAAAATCCTGAGATAACAGAGTAGACTCTGAAAATTGATTTCTTCCAGCTGAGCCCCACAGAGCTGGTACTCAGATCCTTCCTTCAATTGCAGTATGCTTTTTCTGAGACCAGTTTCTGACAACATCAGAATTATGAATTTTCTGACATCAACTTGCACATTAAATAAAAAATTATAAAAAAGAGTTCCTTTTTTTCTAGAGCTGAGTGATCATTTAAAGACAAATACAAACATAATTTGTCTTTAAGAAAAGTTAAGCTCAGAGAAGCTGACCTCAGACTTCTAAGAGGTCTGTAATAATCTAAAAGGAAAAATCACATGATTGTGTAGAAGTTATCTGCACCTTATGCAAATAAAACTAACTATCAAGAGCTTAAAGCCTTAAGCTAGGATTCACTGTACAGCTGCTCAGCTGCCAATGCTGTCATAGGCTTCCAGTGCAACTTTATACAAACCATTTTCTCTGCATATGAGCAGCCATTTTCCTTTTTGAAGAGGAAACAGTTTTTCCTCTCATCATATGGTATTGCATTTTTGTATCACAAGTTGCTGGTATCTGTAAGCTCAGAAAACCATCTCTGTTATCTATCTCTCCCAGCTACGATGACTTGCGTAACTTCTCCCCTCCTTTTTCCCGTCCCCAAAAAAGCCACTTCATAGGTAAAGATACTTGCCATTACCTAGCCCCATCTCCACTAACCCTTCCTCCCTCTCTTTCCCTCTCAGACTGGGTTCAGAATAAAATCTTGGACATGAGCCCAGAGTGAAGAGCAGTTCTGATCTTTATCTCCATTTCACCTTGGTGGGTTCAATTCCCTTCTCATGTGAACTTGGGCTAGACAGGATACCTCATGGGGGAAGGGAAAAGGAACTTGTTATCATCAGTCATCTGTCACATCTATTTAGTTTGTAGAGGGCTGAGAACAGGACTCCAAATAGAATAGGACAGTGATTTTTGTAGTCTTCTCTCAATACTGTGATAGATAAATACTTAGTCCATATGTACTAGCTTAAACTGATTTGGTGGGATTTTTTAATAAATTTTTTATTAGTCATATCATGAGGTTTGGAGTTTTACACTCTGACAACTGTCAACAAAATAGGCAGGTGCATATATGTGGGTACTTTTTGTATTAAGGTTGAAGAACCACTTAAAAGAGGAAAAATGACAGTATTACAGTGATCTCAGCAGTTGTCCACGTGTTCATTTGCTTTAAAGTGTCAAAAAGATTTTTAGGGTCCAGCAGTGTTATCTATTAGTAATACACTGCTGGGTTTAAGTTCCATTTAGGAATTAAGACCTATTGAAATAAAAGCAATGAGAGCAAAAACAGAACTTCCAGTGCTTTAAGTGCCTCAGATCTCCTCTGGGATGTGGAAAGCAAGATGGGAAGTATCAAAAAAGTGCAGACATAGTGTCACTTTTTCCTATATTAAGCAGGACATAACAACAAAGGTATGCAATGCAGAAGAATGAGGACTGTTGACAGATGCATGACCTCCAGCTATCAACTACTCCTATAAAGCAGCTGAATTTTTATTTGGTGGCACTGCATTTAGCGTTGCTTTACCATCAAGCGGGTGGCAGCTCTGGAGTGGATCTGCCTCTGGGTTTATCATTCTCCAGCTTACCTTTTGACAAATTCTCCTCTGGGCCATTGAAGTCCTGTTGACAAAAGCATCATTCATACCAACTTCTTTCCATTAAAAGTTAAAGTTTTGAGAAACTGGTATTTTCTACTAAAAGAAAGAAACAACCAAAAAGTTTTTGTTAAAAGAAATTACCATTAAGCTCTTTTCTTTTTTCTTTTTTTTTTTTTTCTCACTATGCAGACCACAGCCTTATTCAATGTATAGAGGAGAGCCTGCAGAGTAAGCAGTTATTCACTATTTTGTTTTATCTTCATTCTGCAGTGTGCAGTCCAAACCTTTGTTTATTTTCCGCTATTTAAACTTGCCTCTAAAGCCAGACTCATTAATTTCTGCATGTGCTTTTTATATCGTTCATGAAAGTGCTTGACAAACAAGAATTTATTTTTCCAGCATTCTGGAAATGACAGAGAGTTGAGACAGAGGGATTAAAGTCAAAAGTGCCATTTGTGTTGAGTGCTTGATCTGATTACTTTGAAAACTGGATATCCTAGGCTTCATATTGTTACATTTGCAGCTACCCCCACCTGATTGCAGATAGGATTTACCAGTTCCACAGAATCCCACTTGGGCACCCAGCTAAGAACGAGCACAATCAGGGATCATCCATGGAAGGTATTTAGCCTGGATGAGGGATGAAGTGTGGTCAACAGGAGGGAGGACTGGTTAGCCTGCATGGTCTGAGGGTTCTGCAGCCTCCTTCCCAGTACAGTAGTGATTTTTTCACAGGACACAGCCCACATGCAACAATAGTGTGTGAAATCTCATGTGATCCCCTAGCTAGGGGACTTGTAAAGACCACATCTACTCTATTTCCAACTTATTTCTCCTAGACTTTGGTGATGGGAAGTTGTTTAAGGGTATTTTATCAACCTTGCCTTTTTCTTTTCATAAAAATGGTGCAAAATACTGCTGTGTCATGTAGACTGTATATTTTGCTGACCTTAAAAATTTTTGCCTGTAACCTCTAAAAACTCTCAATGAAGCAGCCACAAAAATCACAATTTTTGCCATATACAAAACCAGTAAGTTTTTCTAGTTGGGCTTTTTTCTCCCCCAAAGCAGAAAACTCATTTTTCCTAGAAATTTCTGAAAACAAAATTATTTTATATGTCTATTTTATATATTGGAAAAAAATGTACCAAAGTAGACAAAGTTCAGTGAAGTTTTAAACTAATGTAGATAAGGTGTTAAAAATGTGACATACCAGGGAATGATTTGTTCTGGCTATAACAAATAGAACTTGAGAGCAGAGGAACTTGGGACAGAAGGGAAAAGGACTGTCACCAAATTGTCATTGATTCTTTACTTCAAATCCTTTTCTTAACACTTACTGAGCAGCAGCACCCTCATGCATGCTACTGTTGTGTTGTGCTTAGAGTGGCACTAGCTAATCATAATTACACACTATCATATTCCCTGTTTCTCTCACCTTGTCAAAGCTCTGAATGCCGAGAGCATGCCCTTTGCCAGACACAGAGAACCTCAGAATCTTATCCTCAACTGCTTTTTGTATTTGACACCACAATCAGCTTACAGCTCTCCTCCTGCTCTTGTTGCACCTTTCCATATCAAAGCCATCTTTCACTTCCAGAAGGATGGATGAGTAAGTAGAAGACACATTGCTGCCTTTCCACCCAGTAATACTGTCTCCCTCAGTTGTTCTTACAGTTTTGTTTTATCTATGAGACACAGAATTGTTATATGTGCTGCAAGATATTAAACTTATCTCTGTTATAGATAAGAATAACACAGATGTTAAGACCCTCTCGACTGCATTTATAATGTTGAATAGTTTCTCCTTTTGAGACACTGGTAACCTTTTCTGCTTCCTGTTAGCAATTTCTTGTTTCTCCTCCCCCACCTCCCTTACCCTTTAAATGGAAACACAAGTCTGCCATTTAATAAAACCCCAATAATGATCCTGCTTTAAAGGACAAGGGCTAATCACTTACTGCTTAACATTCCAGACACATGACAGTGGAGGAGACAAAATCAGTTAAACAGCAAGATGCAGCACAACTAATTTTCATGTAAAAGGGGGTGATTGCCTTCTTTTTTTTAACCATTGTGATTTTTTTAAAGCTGCTAAAGCCCAAACATTCTCGTCTATCAGTTTATGAATTATTAATAAAAAAAAAAAGAGAGAAAAGAGGCTTTCTTTTTCTAAATATCATCTGCTAAGCCACCACAGACTGAAGTGCCTCACACTGATTCCTGATTTACATAGTCCCAGTTGGAAGTTAATGAAGACTGCTGAGCCACCTTTCAACATGCAGATAAACCTTCATGTATTTAAAAGCAGGGAATATGTGCTTGTTGCTGGCAAATTATTCATCTAAGATCTGAAGTTTCTGACACCGCCTGCGTCAGATAAACTGTCACCCAAATTGCAAACTAATTAGTGATTCAAACATTTTTGAGCTGATTGATGACAGAATAATTTACGCTTGTTTCTCAGTTTCCAGCTGGCATAGGCTGCTGACTGGAGCCCTAATTAACGCTAGTACATCAGTCATGTTCTGCCAAGGCAGCACATACAATTAAAAAGCAGTTTAAATGGAATATCACATTAAAAAGGCTGGTAGATGGAAATGTGAGGAAACAGCACTTTAGGATAAAATGACAACAGAACCCCAGAAACCAAAACAGAACGGAACAGGGTTGTGTTTTTTTGTTGTGGTTCTTGGGATTTTTTTGTTTGGGGTTTTTTTGTTTGGTGGTTTTGTTTTGTTTTTAATGGATAAGTAAATTGTTTTCTACATAGGCTACTTACCGTAATAAAACAAGTGTGGAGGCAAAATATACACACTAAATTCCTCATAACAAGTTTTTGCTAGATGCTATTTCTTAATATTTGTTAGAAAATTGATGTGTAATTGCATTTTGGATATCAACTCTGTATAAACGAAATAGAGGGCATCAGGGATGGCTGTGAAGTTATTTCCAGTGATAGTATAAGACAAAAAAAAAAGGCATTCTTGTGAGAAGATATACTGAAGCAGCCTTAGAAATTATTTATAATAACAAAAGAACTAATCCTTAACTCACTATAGTCAAGGGAAAAATGTGAAATGTATAGGAACGTACTGCAAATATCTAGACTTCCCTATTCTTATTTTCAGATTAAATTTATAGATTTTGATAACAGCAGTACTATACAGTAAATACACAGTAATTTCTAGGGGTGTTCCCCTGATTAGATCATAAAATATTTTTGGGAAAAGTAGTTACTGTATCAATTTTAATTGTTATCTTTATCACCATGGATGCAAATGCAGCCTGTGACCTGATTATGTGTCAGGCACATATTGTAGCCTGCAACAGAGAAAGACAGTGCTCTGCAATTTTGCTGTCAGGCAGCTGTTTCATTTTATTAGGTCGGTTTTATTGTATACATATTATAAGCATGACTTAGATGTCAGCTCTTCACTGGATCTTAAGCAGTCAGGTAAGAGAAAAGGCATTTTGTCTTTTCGGTACAGAGAAGTGAGCATAGCTGTAACTTGTATTCTCATTTACATTTGAACTACAAGAGCACTGGCTGTTTGAAACTGTTCAGCAAGCTAAGGACAAAAACAGTCCTCCTTGACACAACTCACAAAAAGTCTTAAGCTTGCAATATCAGACCCCTGTTGCAATGTATGCTGCATATTTGATGACACGGTTTATCTTACTCAATGCGACCTCTGTGGGGGGAATAGTTTTCATGAATATAAACAGCTCTGAGGTTCATACATTGTCTGTTAAGGTGTTTTTGAGATTATCGATAGCACATGACACATGAGCCCTTGACTCTTACAGCACTCAAGTAAAGAACAAAGAGAAGTCACTGTAGTATCCACAGACAAACCTNGATGAGGGGTGAAACTGACCTTAGACACAAATAAGCCCAAGTTTCCTGACTTTGTTAGAGTTGGGTGAGATTTTTGCTTTGAGGCATGGTGAAGGCCAAGTGCTGCTGACCCCACTGTAGCCATGAGGGAAGAATCACCAGAAAACCTTAGGTTTTAGGTACCTCATCACATAACTGCTGCTGATTTGACTGTCTAACACTAAGCTCACCGGTAAGCACTGAGAGTGCCCAAGGACAGCAAAATCTCAATGGGCACAGCAGATGAGATGCCTAGCAGCTGCTAGAAAGCATGAGATGGGAACTATCTGAAAAGGGAGTGTTGGGATGGTTAGCCAGCAGCAAAACAGCGGTTGTCAGGATTGTGATATAGGATTTAGGGATGTAAATTTTCACACTCCCACTCCAATGTCCTCTTTTTAGGTCTGTTTTTTAGAGCTTCATATACAACAAGAATATTTTCTTGACAGTTGTAGAACAGGGTTTAGGACAACAGGATTATGCTCTCCTTTCTAAAAAATGAAAAAATATTAAATATGTCTAAAGCATCACTCAATTAACAAACTGGTTAGAAAGAAAAATAACAAAGAGTTTAATTAAAATATTACACTGAAGAAATAAGGCAATTTAATAATATTTTGTGTTTTTATTTAGAAAGTACATTCTGCATTGTGCAGGGCAGATTTTTATTTTTATCACAAGACCTTTCTTACAGATCTCATATGAACAACTTGCAATCTATTGCAAAGAATCATGTACACTAAGAATTGGAGAGTAGAGCCAGAGCTTGTGGGTTAAACAGTGGAGCAATGAGTGTTTCTACTACTGCAGAAGCTGCCTGTCTCCAAGCTGATGCTGATCACAGCAGTGGCTTTTTACATCTTCCAGAGAAAAGTAGTTCTGTTAAGAGAAGGAATCCTGAATTCCCTCTGGAATTCTCTCTGGAATCTCAGACTTCTAATGCGCAGTGCAAATTCAGCAAGTGCTAGCCCGTTTATATTTATAACATATTAACCAAGTTCAGTATCACATCCCCAGTGGGGAACCCAGAAAAGCCTGAGTGCTCAGACTTTTAGGTGTTTTCTCTACCTAATGCTGAACAGATACAAATCTTTCCAATATGACATGCCTCTTCCCTTTTAAACATTTTGCCCTCAGGTTTCCCAATGTCAAGGTTTACTTTCTTTACTGAGAGTGGAGCCTATACAAGTAAATATGATCATGACATGATTTCCTATGGTAATCTACGGGACAGAAAAGCATTCAGGAAAACAGGTTGGAAGGGCTATTTAAGGGTTTTGGCTTTTTAAAGAGGTTTCTTGATATTCTCTAAGATTAAGAGGAAATTTTAAATATCAGCAGAGATTAAATAAGTGCTGAGGGAATAGAAATAAAGACAGTGTTGCACTGTCACACTGTGAACCTTCAAGAGCTAATTTCAGTTCATTGTTTTGCCATAGACTTATGTGACCTTTGGGAAGTTACTTATTGCAATGGCACCTCATTAACCAATTTGTAGAGGAGGTAAAATGACATATTTTCTCTGCAACAATTTTAGCTGTTCATTTGGACTTGCAAAGTATGAACTTCTCTTCAAGATATGATTATATACTCTTTGGTGCTTAGCTTGAAAATTCTTCAGCATTGTCTCTGAATATATGAATAACTACAGTCAATCATATTTGTAATTTTCACCTGCAGTTATAGATGGGTGAAATGACTAAAAGTTTCCACAAGCAAAGCCTGGATCATTGTACTTGTTTCATGAACACATATTTTTTGAACTTTGCTACAGCAGACTCTCTCAAGATTTCTGAATATTTTTTATCATATAGAGGATTTGTTCACAGGAGGCATATTTTTAAAATGCATTTTACTTAGGATAATATTAATTT
>VWZN01019118.1:3732-52671 GCA_013396955.1 Regulus satrapa | reverse complement strand
AGCTCTGGAATGATGACATGGGCTGGTTCTTACACTCCGAAGTGTCATTAGGGTCACCTTTTAATTCCCTGATTGCCTGTGGGTCCACTGACAAGCCTCAAAGGCAGCTCCAAAGCAGAGCTGGTTATGAGGAAGTCAAGTTGCAGGGAGCCTGAAGGTAAGTGGCGGAGAAAGGCCTCGTGTTGTGGTTCATCCCATGAGGATGGGGGAAATGCTTTGCAATAGACGGGTGTTCTTTCATGCCTCTAAGGAAAAGGGAGTTGAGCCAAAAGCAGCTCCAACATCAAGTTCTGAGGTGATCAGTGCATTTGTTGCTGACATATCTGAGAAGGACTTTGAGATCTTGCCATGCCAAGACAATTAAGGCCCTTGAAGGGCTCCTCAGAGCAAGGGTTTGCCCAGGAAACTGCAGAGCTCAGCATCCTCAGAGACAGTGGAGCTGAGGGAGGGAATAAAATGTATCCCCTTTTTTCTTTTGGCAAAGCATTCCTATAACAAATTCCCAGTCTACATTACTGGTGAGAGAAAGGAAACTCTGCCACTAGTGACAACCCAATACTCTTCAGAAAGAAAAGAGCGTGAAGAAATGGCCTGAGGATGTTCATGGTCAGGACTCTGCTAACCCTTGGAGTCTTACCCTGCTCTGTTGTGCCAGGCGGGCCAGATTATCAAAGCGGGGCATCTCATTTCTGTTCATGATGGAAATGTAGCAGGTGTTCTGCTGTGTGATCTTGGTTGCAATGACACCCTGTGAAAAGAAATCATTCAACACTCACAATTCTGTTCTTTCCAACTGTTCATATAGGGATAATGATAGAATGGAAACCATTACAAATACCGAGAGTTTCTGCTCTGCATTGTTAATTGCAAACGCTCAGAATAAAGAGACCAACACCGCCTCCTGGCTATTTTTATGAGGAGCCAGTCTCCTGATACGCTTTTTGAACGAGCACCCTGCCTGCCACTCACCGTGTTGTAGTTCCAGATGGTTTTCCAGGATCCGCTGATGCTGCTTTGCTCAATGATTGCCACACGCCATTGCCTGTTGATGGTCACAATTTGGGACTGGCCACCAATGATGACTTGAGTGTTGTTGTTGAAGATGCCTTGCGTGCTGTTGAGGATGATGCCTGGAATCTGCTGAGATTGAAAAGCCAAGGGAAAGAAGACATTTTACATATGAAGGGAGACAGTGATGTCCCCAAAGCTTCCAAAAAGCCCCTGCTGCAGTGGAAGAAGAGCTGCCTCCCAGGGAGTGCCTGCCCTGCCCTCAGTCCTTTTCAGAGGACCCAAAATCAAGGCTGTCGTGTTGGGGAAATGCTGTAAGAATTTTTTCGTGGATTCAGTGAATCATTGCTGCATCTGACAGCTGCCATCTGGTGCCTTTAGAGGTTCCAGAGTGCAAGAGCACTGGCCACAGGTAATCTACACTCAAGGCCTTTCATAGAAACCTCTGCTCTGCTATTGCTCTGTTTCATCATCTGCACTCTGATGTAGGAACCTCTCAAAAGAGGAGATGCCAGGCAAGAAGGGCATCAGGGATGGCTTTGGGCAGCAGCTTGGGAGTGCCCCCATTTTTTTTAAGAATAGGTAAGAGCTAAGGTATTCTCACCTGTCCATTGCCGTTCCAATTTCCATTCCAGTTGCCAGTGATATTCCAGTTGCCATTCCAATTGTTATTCCAGTTGCCAGTCCAATTGTTGTTCCAATTGCCATTCCAATCATTATTCCAATTACCAGTCCAGTTGTTGTTCCAATTGCCATTCCAATCATTATTCCAGTTGCCATTGCCATTGCCATTGCAGTATTTCAGCTCCACAGCTCTCAGGACACTGAGGGTAACGCATGATCCCAGATTCACTTGGAGTCCTTGAAAAGGAAGAAAGAAGAAACAAAACCCCATAAGCTAATGCCTTAGACCTTGGCTGCATTTCTACAGGAGGATCAAGAAAAGTTGCTCAGAGCCAGCCAGGTTCTGAGGAATTGCTGCTCTGGGAATGTTTGAGCTGCAGGAGGGACAGATTCTCTTGGAGCCCCCAAAGAGCCCCGGCTCTGTGGCTCAGTAGGGAATGCCCACAGAGACGTCTCTTAAAAACCCTNTTGGGTCATTTATGGGGGCTGTGACCCCACCCTCTTTCACCTGATCACTTCCTGATCTGCAGCAGTGCTGAACCTTTCGTTCAAATGCTGAGGCCCCTGATTTCTGTGGGTTTTGAAGTGGAGGAGCATCAATTGTGCCTGAGTCATTCCCCAAGAGACAAGAAGTTCAGGTTAGTAACACTCAGAATTCCCTGCTTTTGCTCACCATGAACTTCATAAGTCATGTAGGTGGTGAGTCCACTGCACATAGCTGTGATGTCTGCTCCATAGGTGTAGAGGTTGTTGACGTCTCCTTTGGTGACAAAGGTGATCCTCTTGGTTGGTCTTCCAAAATTGATTAGGTTCTAAATAAGAAAAAAATTTATTCAGCAAGCTCAATGCTGGGACTTGCTTCCTACTTTGGCTATTCCTAGCTCTGGAATGACGATTTGGGGCCGGGTGTTCGAGTCCCAACTGTCTTTAAGAACACCTTTTAATCTCTGGGAGCCTATGGGATCACTAGCAAGCCTTGAAGGCAGCTGCAAAGGCAGAGCTGGTTGTAAGGATCTCAAGGTGTGAGTGGCCTAGGGGAAGTGGCAGCACGAGGCAGGTGCTGAAGAGGAGTGCAGCCGCTCTGTGGAGCCAGAGCTACTGCCAAAGCATTTGCTCAGTCGCTGCCCTCGCCCCTCAGGGGCACTCGGGCTGGCAGGTGGAAGGCTGTCAGGAGAAGTCTCTTCCTCTTTTTCCAGGTGAGCCAGATTACCAAAGTCAGGCCTCTCAGCCACGGGCCTCCTGCTGGGGCTCATCCCATGAGGGTGGGGAAAGGCTGTGGAACAGGGAGACACTCTCCCATGCCCCAAAGCTGCTGCAAGGCCATGCTCTGAGTTGACTAATGCAGTTTGGTACTGAAATGTCTGTGAAGGACTCTGGGATCTTGCCATGCCAAGACAATTAAGGCCCTTGAAGGGCTCCTCAGAGCAAGGGTTTGCCCTTGCAAGCTGCAGAGATCAACATCCTAAGAGAAAAAGGAGCTCAGGTAGGGAATGGTACAGCCCCTTTCTTCTTTTGGCAGAACATTCCTGTAACAAATCCCAATCTGCATTACTGTTTAGAGAAAGCCAACTCTGCCAATAGATTCTACCTGATCCTCTCTCTCCAGAAGGAAAGGCAGAAAAAAAATCTAACCAATGATCTACTACTCCTTTGAAGTCTTACCCTGCTCTCTGCAGCCAGTCGGGCCAGATTATCAAAGCTGGGCATCTCAGCTCTGTTCATGGTGGAAATGTAGCAGGCGTTCTGCTGTGTCACTTTGGTTGCAATGACGCCCTGTGAAGTAAAATAATTTAGTATTCAGAATTCAGTTTGTCCAANAAAAATCTAACCAATGATCTACTACTCCTTTGAAGTCTTACCCTGCTCTCTGCAGCCAGTCGGGCCAGATTATCAAAGCTGGGCATCTCAGCTCTGTTCATGGTGGAAATGTAGCAGGCATTCTGCTGTGTCACTTTGGTTGCAATGACGCCCTGTGAAGTAAAATAATTTAGTATTCAGAATTCAGTTTGTCCAACTGTTGAGGTTGGGTCAAAGTCGGGATGGAAACAGTAACAAATGCCCAGATTGTCTTCTTCAAATGATGAGAATACAGAAACAAGCCCCATCTCTGGGTCACCTCTTTTGCAATCCCCCTCCCCGCCACTCACCGTGTTGTAGTTCCAGATGGTTTTCCATGATAAATTTTTGCTCTTTTGCTCTATGATTGCCACCCTTGTTTGACTACTGATCTTCACACTTTGTGAGATACCGGTGATAGTGATGTGGGAGTCTCCACCAAAGATGATTTGCTGGTTTGTCTGCTGCTGCTGCTGCTGCTCCTGCTGCTGCTGCTGCGACTGGAAAACCAATTGGAGCACTTTTAGATGATAACATTAATCAGTGTTGTCTGCAATGCTTTCAAAATACCCTTGCTAAAATAGAAGTAGTTCTGTCCCCCCCTAAAAGCCAGCAGTGGTTTCAGTATTTTCAAATAGACCCAGAATCAAAGCATTGGCATTGGCCAGTAGCCATAGGAATACTTTTCAAGGATTCCGTGAATCCTTGCTGCACCTGACACCTGTCATCCAGTTTCATCTGTCTGAGAAGACTTCAATTCTTTTCTTTCAAAGCGGTGGAGAAAGAATCAAGGAGATTTCATGAAGCAGGGAATAGAGGCAGAATAGCCATTAATGTGGAAATTGTTCACTTGTACTCACATAAACAGCAAGGCCCGGAGTCAGGACAAGTCCAAGAAGGACTGCGGTCAAAATCTGAAATGAAAAGCAAACACAGAAATGTAACTGCAGCTCTGGCTGACAAATGTGCTCATGAGAATCCTCCTTCCCTTTTCCTAATGGGATGTTGGGGTCCTTCCTTGGATCCTTCCTTGCTTTCATGCCGGGATTGCAGCAGTGCCCCAAAAGGGAGACAGCCTTGCTTTACCCCAGGGTGCAGCTGCCAAGTAGACATTTCCCACTTGCTCTTTCAGGAGCTGAATCCCCAGGGGTTTCTCAGACCCGTGCAGGCACACACAGGGATTTCACAAGAGTGAGGAGAAAGCTTTTCCATTTCTTCTGCTCTGGAAGGGCTCGATCCACCAGGGCAGAGCTCCAGTTGTGCAAAAGCGTTGCCACTAATGCACATGGATTGGGCCTCCTGTTTTCTGATCTTGTACAGGCAAGCTGTACAGGCAAAAATCCTGAGCTCCTCAGCTGCTCTGGGGAGCAGGGGCTGAGCTGCTCATCGTGGAGGAGCAAAATGTCCCCAGAGAAAGCCCCAGGGCTGCCGAGGGGCAGAAGCCCTCCTGAGAGGTAAAGGGATGGGTTTGAATCAAAGTTTCCATTTCTAAGGAAGGAAGAAAAGCATGCATACTTACAGGGAGACCCATCCTGACTGCAGAGCTGATGCTCCTGCAGGTAGAAAGAGCAGTGTGAACCCTCCACCTTTTATATGTTTTCAGAATTTGCAGTGGAAGTGCTGAGTGTTGGAATAAAATTATTTTGTCGTTTGTTTCCCTGGCACTTGCCCCTGAAAATTATTTCCTGCTGTAACTACTTGATAAACATGGGAATTGTACTTTTGACTATTTTGACCTGCTGGAGTCTGATAGTTAACAAATAGGAATCCATTTGCAATGAAAAATTAAATACGTTTTTAGTATTTTTCTGACATTTACTATTTACTTTTGAAAATTCACATCAAACTTAAGACCGGAGATATCCTAGGCCTTAAACAAGAACATAAAAAGCTTTTCATTGACAAAACATGTGAAAGCCTTTTTACCTTCCAAAATATACTGTATGTTATCGGGTCACCATAGCACCCACTAAAATACAGCGGTGGGGCCTGAGGCATCTGTGCCTCTGTGGACATTTCAAGGCAGCCCTGAGACATTTACACTTTTCCAGCTTTATTCATTTACACTGGTTGGCAGATTTTTCCTGCTAAGTGCACGAAGTTGAAGCGGTTTTGGGAGCAGCTGGACCTTGCTGGGGGTGTTTTGCTCTCCCGTTGGAGCTCTGGCTTTAAGCAGGTATTGCAGCAGGGAGCAGCTGCTATTCCCTGCTTTGGGTTTCACATCAGTTGATCCTTCGAGTCCCCCAAAGGCTTTTCCTGAAGAGAACAGGCTGCTGCCTCCTTTCCCTTTGAGTAACCCCATGGTGTTCCTGAGTGGGTAAAGTGTCTCTTGGGAGTGAGTAACTCCATTCCAAGAGCAAGGAAAGGGCCCCTGAGCGAGGAGGGAAGGTGAAGATGTGGTGTTTTCCAGACACAGTGTGTTGCTGAAGGTTTCCATGAAGAAAACAGGCTCAGGCTTTTTGCTTTACTTTTGGCCTAACACCTGTTTCAACCCCAGACTTCATCCAATGCACTTCTTAATTCAGTTATCTGCGATTCAATCTCTCCATTTCAATCTTCAATCAGAGCCACAGTGCATCTATTTGCAATTGGCCATATTGTATGGCAATATTTATTTTTGAAACAAAACATTTCACATTGTGCTACATTACTATGTTTTACTACGTTAATTAGAAGTCAAAATAAAAATCAGTTCTACTGATCTCATGTTAGTAACATAGTAGGTATAACACCATTTTCTTCTAGTATTGATGAATAACTGCCCAAGGCAGCATGTGAAGTCTCCCTGGGAAGTTGGACTGGAAGAGGTTTAAATGCCAAAGCTGGGATTTTGCAAGAACATTAGTTTTGCAATTTGTCTTTCGAATTGCTTCTGCTTTTTCAAAGGGTTTGTAAAAACACAGCACAGACCAGTGTAGGTTGATGATAAATTTTACTGACTCAACAGCTTCTACACAGAGCAGAAGGAAGAGGAATGATTTAAAATATGATCGAGAGAAGATTATCAAGGAGAAAAATCTTACTTATGGGTACACAAATCTATGAATTTTCTTCTGCAGACTTTGTCAGGAATAACCACAGGTAAGAACCAGGCAGTTCGTTGATCTGAAATTCCAATCATGAAATATCTCGCTCTAAGGAGTTTGATCCTGATGAGATGTTTGATCCTCTTAAAAAGTTTGATCCTGAAAGAAAAAGAAAAACTGATTAGATTTGGACTGAGAAAATATAAAAATGAAAACATAGCTGAAATTCTTCCAACTAGTTGCCTAAAAATTCCAGACTTGTGTCAAGAGCTAGAGCCCAGAAGGTTCCTGAGAATGGCTGGGCTCCAGGTCGTTGTACACAGGAGAGTGACAGTCCTGCGTTTCCTTAGGTACGCATACACCGAGGTATGAAAAGTCATAGAAAACCACAGGATTCCAGTAAATGACATGCTCATGTTTGCTTGAATCTCATTTTTTAATCCTGTTAACCTGTCCTAATTTCGGAGCACAAAGGCTGTCAGCAGCAGACTCACCAGGAGCTGGGTAAGCCAGGTAGGAGGGAATTCCTCTGCACAGGGCTTGGATGCGTTTGCCATAGGGGCTCAAGCTCTGGAGTCTGTTCCTGGAGATAATGAAGCGATTCTCCCTGGGAGGCAATGGGTTAGGGCCAGGTCCCTGAGCACCAAAGGAACAAAGCCAGAAAACAGCATTTAGGAATGCCAGCACTGGAGTTTGCAACTGGGGATGAACATATCGAGAACTGGAGATGAAGATATCAAGAACTGGAGATGAACATCTTCTTCCTTGCCCAGAAGGACCTGGGGGGTGACAGGCTGGACACGACCCATCCATGTGCACCGACAGCCCGGAACCCCCCTTGTTCTGGGCTGAGCCCAGGTGAGACCCCAGCCCTGGACAGCACAGGAGGGGCTTGGAGCTGCTGGAGAGAGTCCAGAGGTGGCACCAGCATGATCAGAGGGATGGAGCAGCTCTGCTCAAGGAAGGGCTGAGATAATTGGGACTGTTCATCCTGGAGAAGAGAAGCTTTGGGTGACCTCATCATGGCCTTCCAGTATCTGAAGGAGCTGACAGGAAAGATAGGCTACGTCTGTTTGAAAGGGCCTGGAGTGAAAGGACAAGGAGAAATGGCTTCCCACTGCCAGAGGGCAGGGTTAGATGGGATACTGGGAAGAAATTCTTCCCCAATAGGGTGAGGAGGCCCTGGCACAAGTTTCCCAGAGAAGCTGTGGCTGCCTCATCCCTGGAAGTGTCCAAGGCCAGGCTGGACAGTAATTTGGGTTATTCCTGGGCAATGCAACTTTTGAAGGAACTTTTGGAGCAACTCAGCCCTGCTGAGAAGGTTCTCCTCAGTTCCTGGAGCCTTTTCCCCTGTGTGGGCAGCAACAGGTGCTTTTCACTGACAATCCATTGGCCTTCCCCCACTTTCAACCACCGTCCTACCTTGTCTCCTTGAGGTGGGGTAGAAAAGTGTCTGCCAAGCCAAAACCTCTTGCTGGTCGTAGCGATGATGCAGGTGTTCTTTGCCAGCACCTTGGTTGCTACGTAGCCCTATTAAAATTAAACAAAAACCCCTTTTTGTTGCAAAGAGTAGATGGGCAAAGAGAAGTGTGTGGCCAGAGAGAGGCACTGGTTAAAAGAAAGGCTTCCTACAGTGCAAATAGTCCCAGGGAAAGAACAATATTGGTCCTTTCAATTATGTTGTTTAGGTAAATGTGTCATGGAGGCTGAGGAGAGACTTTGGCAGAAGGTAAATTGCCTCCTCCAGTAATGCCACGTGTATGATGTGTTCTCCTGCTTAGGGCACGTGAAGGAATGTGCTGCTGAAAAGCTAACGCAGCACCCAGTGCACCAGAAACAGTCCCGAGGCTGGAGGAGCATGTCTTCAAACATCTCCTCTGAAACATGATGAAGTTGTGTGTACATTTTGGTGTTTTTTAGAAAACTTTGGTCCCTTTTGCCATTTTTCTTGTGTCATGGTGGCAGCTACTTACAGCCTTGAAGTCCCAGATGGTTTTCCAGGCCTCAGACCCATCCTTTGGGTTGGTGTTGACCCTGATCTCAGGGTGGTTTGAGGTTTCACTGGACTGCCCAATAAAGTTGTTCTCCATGTTCTGATTTTCGGAAAAGTTTAAAAGAGGTTAGGATTTAGCATCCCAGATTCCCAGCAGTGTTTCACTCAATAAAGCATTAGCTCTAGTATGCCTGTTTAGAGAAATTATTGCTCTTGGAGATGAGATTAAAGGGAAGAAAATTGCTTGGCTCAGAATGAAGATGGGAAGCCCTTTCTAAGTAATCAAAATAATTCCTTACTCTTGTTTCCCCAGCAGGATCTTGCTGGCACCAGATTACTTAACAGTATTCTACTGTATTTTGTGGTCAGATCAATCAGGTTAATATTTCACTGTTATTTTTGGTGTTTATGCTCATCTTAGGACAGACTTTTCCTGACTCCATGCATGGTAACTCTCTTTTTCCCTTGATGCATCAAGCATGTAAATAATGCTTTTGTAATCATAGAAAAAACTAAAAGGCAATTTTCTTCTAAATACCAGACTTATAAAAGCAGCTTCACTTCCAGAAACACATTTCTTAGAGTTTAGAGCTATAAGTCCATGATTCCTGGACTATACTTACGTGGTTGGCAAGAGCAGGAGCCAGGAAAACTCCAAGAAGAGAGGCAATCACAATCTGAAATGAACATTTGAAATTCAGAACACCTGAAGATGATAATCTGAAATGGGACATCTGAAATTCAAAACACCTGAAGATCATGCTGCTTATCTTGCATCAAATTATCAGCTGCCCTGAGATAATTTCTTCCTCCTGTTTACTTTGTGTACAGACTCAGACCTTTCTGCAGTGGGGTCCAGCTGAAGAGGATTTAAATAAGCAAGAGCATGATTTGCTGAGCTCATAGAACTCATGCATAAAAATGGCTTAGCCCCACCAGTGCACCTCGCCCAGGCAAGAAGGTCATTGAAACACACTGGCTTCTAAAACTTGTTGGGGAAAAAATGTGCCCTGAAATATTTTCTTTGCAATAATGAGCTTTTCACCCCGGGCTTTTGATTTCTGACATGGAGCACACGCACTGGTTGAGAGAAGCTGGAATATGGGTGCACAGTCTGGCTCTGTACTTGGAACACAGCAGCAGAAAAGGGTCCTGAGCATCTTGGCAGTGATCTCACCCTCCGAAGGCAGGACTAATCATCTAAAGGAAGACACAAGCACTTCCCTTCAGAAAACTGGGACATCAAACATTTATTAAGCCGCAGAGTTTCCACAGCTCACGAGCTTGCTGTTGCTCAGATTTGTCCGAACTACTGCTGGTACCTTTTGGAGATATTTCCTATTGTTATGTTGAAACATTCTTTTGGCATAACTATTGTGAACAATAATTTTCTTGAAGACAACCCTGTGAATATTGAATCAGTCCCAGATTGTTTTCTCCTTCAAAGGAGGATTTTGATGAAAAAGGTCCAAGTCGGACTCAGAATATTTAAAAAGTAGTGCTTGGGAATTTTTCCTGCACCAATTTCAAGCTGCTGTAAATACCTCGGTGTCACCATCCTGCACTTGGAGTCTCTCATGTGTCACTCTCAGCAAGCAGCTGAGCCCTAACTTTAAGTAACTTGCTGAGATGTTGATTTGCCTCCAAGTCATGAAAGAGAGAACACTGTCCTGTGGAGGTGTCACAAGTGCGTGTCACCCCTGGAACAGAGCGCTGCTCTCCTTCACCTTGGAGCAAGCATGTGGAGTTCCATCCCTGCCAAAAGGGAGATTTCTCCCCTGCAGTCCCCACCCCTTTGGCATTTTCACTTTCCAAGCTCTGCAGAAATCCCTGAGAGATCACTGGGTGCCAGGAAAAGCTCAAAACCATTTAAAAGCTGCCCAGCCTGAAGAGTTTTATGAGAAAGTGATAGGTATACTTACAGGGAACTTCATTTGGATGGTAAGCCAGGCCAGCTCTGCTGCTAATTGATGTGTACTCTTACTTTTTATACATAAGATCCCAAAGTTAAATCTCAAAATGGGTTTACCTTGCTGGCAGGTGCCCTGTGTTCACAGGAACTGCTGGGTGCTTTTGCTGACCTTCCTTTCTGAGCTGGTTCAGGATCTGCTTTGTGCTCGTCAGACAGAGCCCTGAATCTGCTGAGAGCCTCTTGAGGAGAGCAGCACCTGATGATGGACTGAGGGCTGATTTCAGAAAGGGACCAGAAACTAGAGGGAGGTAGGTTCACCGAGGGATTCTAAGCCACAGTTTCAGGAGCTAAGCCTCACTCTGCCCGAGGTGAAATCAGAGGGGTTTCAGCTCTTCTTAGGCAGCTCCTTCCTATCATGGTGCCTTCAGTACTCTGGGGCTGGGCTGTTGGTTTCAGGTGTGTTCCTGCAAGATGTGTGGTGAAATGTGGGCAAAGAGTGTCCCAAAAGCAAGGCTGTCATGTTGGAATTATATCAAAGGCCGTGCCTGAGGCAGCCAGCTCGGGCTGTGTCCTGTTGACACCACAGTAATTAGGTAAATGGTTTTTAGAAATTAGCCTTTTTGGTATTTTCCTTGTCTGATGGGATCAGCAGAGTTCAGTGGGTGCAATGCAAGGTGCAGATGGTGAGATTGTGGCTGTTCTTGTAGCTCTCCTTCAGTTAACAGCTGCTGATGTCCCCTGCTGCTCTGCCCTCACCTGTGCCTAAGCACGTGGATGTTGACAGAAGCAGAAGCTGCTGCTCCTCAAGGTGTTGCTCAAGCAAAATGAGTGCACGAAGGCATAACCACTGAGGAAAAGCTAAATTAAGCTTTTGTTCTTAACTTGTGATGTCTGAACCCTGTTATAGTCCTGCTGCGAAACACTTACTTCACTGTTGAAATCTACTGAGTATTTCTGATATACCTGTAACCTTAAAAGTAAAGAATCTTTTGAGAAGAAGGGACAGAGCCAGCTTTCAAGAGGAGTGCAGCATCAACCTAATTAGTCTAAGTGGCTTTAGCAGAATTTGATATCTGTTTATGTGTTTTCTGATATATTGCTTAGCAGCATGGCATTAACCTTTTCTCGTGTGGACTTAGGTGGCATAAAGCAAATGTGTGGAATTTCCTTTTTTTTTTCTTTTTCCATTGAGGCCTGTTTGCTGAGAGAGATTTCTGTACAATCTCCTTCTCCTTTCTTCTGATAAGAGAACTTAGAGAAATGTGTTTGCTGTTAGTCTCAGCTCTTGTTTTACTAGGAGGGAGCCAGCTTTGATTATGACCTTCTAGAAAAAGAAAGCAGAGTGTGACTCATCCAGGTGCCTGCACTGGCTGGTGCGGGGCAGCGGATGAGGAGGAGTCCAGGCAAGGTCACAGTCACCTGAGAACACCAGAGAACATTCTCGTGGCCACATCGTGGCCATTGGCATTTTCACAAAATGCAGAAATCAGTGGCAGCTCCGAAGGGGGAATCCCCATCGCGCTCCTTTCGTGTGCACCAGGGAGCCTCTGAGTTTCCTTGTCCCTCCTCGGCGTGCTGAGGAGGCCAGGAGTGCCCCAGGCTGTCCTGTGGGGCTCAGCTGTTGTTCCCAACCCTGCTGCTCCTTTCAGTGCTCTGCTCACGGGGGGTAGCTGGCCAAAAATGAGCAGCACTCCTTGTCAAGAGTCCCTGCACAGAGGATGGAATCGTGGATCTCCGGTGGTTTGGGTTGGAAGGGGCCTCGAAGTTCACCCAGGTCCAGCCCCCTGCCATGGCAGGGATGCCTCCCACTGTCAGGTGGCTCGGGGCCCCATCCAGTGTTGGCAGGGAAAGAAATGGCTGAAGAATTGCTCTGTTTGTTGGCTGGCATGGAGGCCACCATGACACAGGTGTTTCTTCCCAGCATTTCTCTGCAGATCACCAGTCAGCCCGTTAGGGATTGTGTTTCAGAAGACAAAATGCAGTTTGTGTGAATAAATAGCAGTGTTATTCCCAATGTCATTTAATTCTGGGTAATATCCTGTTAAATATTTAAAAAAATAGAACCAGCAGGACTAAAGTTTAAATCAGTGAATAATAGCCATTTGCAGAGTGATTGATTTACTGAGACTTACTGAGTGCTTTAAATATATCTGGGTCAGGTTATCTGTGCCAACCCAAAATTCAGATAGGAGGCTTACGACATGTAGATATGGACTTGTTCGAGTCATGAAGGGAAGTTCTGTCAAGTGTTTCCCACACCTCCAGCAAGATATAAAAGTTGAAGGTCTCTGGGATTTCCTTGCGTTCTTACCTTCTGCAGCCTCTTGTTCTCATCTGAAAGAAAATGAAGAGATTTGTGAGTATCTCCATTTCTGTTGAACTTTTAATACTGTAAGTTCCTCTCTTCTAAAAGCAAAAGGATAGAGAAGGAGATGCTCAAGTGAGTGGTACAGTAGTGTGATCTGTGTGATGTTTCTTTGGGTGGAAAGAGGAGAACTTAGGTTTCTTGGGGCAGCAAAGTCAGTGGGAGCCTCATTTGAGCAAAGAATGCAGAACTGCTTACAGTTCAGAAGGGAGGTTTAGTCATGATTTAATAATTGCAGTTGTAGAGGCAAGGCAAGAAGTAACATGGCACCAAGGAGGGACTTCTGAAAACTGCAGAAATGTAATGGTTAAGTTATTCTGCTTTTTTTTCAGTTACAGGCAACGGTGAGCCTGATAGCAAAAACTTTCCAACGAGGAATTGTAGTTGTTTTCAGCTAATACACATGATAAGTGGGTGATTTTTCAAACTGATGCTCCAGCTCCTTCTCTCGGTTGATGGGCCTGGGTTTTTTATGGCTCTGCCTGGTGTTTCTGATGAGTTAAAATTTTGATTCCTTTTGCAGGCTGCTATCCTCATTTTCCTGGGAGTCTTTTGGGCTCAGACTTCTGCACTGGACGTGAGTAGAGTCATGAGCCTTGTCCTGCACACGAATGTTTAAAATCTGTTGGATTCCTGGGCGGGAGGAATAGAATAGGAAGAAAACCCCAGAAGAAACTAAAACCAACAAGTTGCTTATAGTCAAGTGTAGAGAAAAGGAGCTTTTGCCAGAGGTTCTGTGCAAGAACCTTCACTTTACTGTGCAAAGTAACAAGAAGTCAGGGGGACAGAGGTCTCCTGAGCTCAGTGAAGCATTTGGAGCCTGGAGCAGTCTCCTGCCAGTCCCTGCTGCCCAGAATGACTGGGATGTCTCTTGCAGGTTTTCCTCAGCCTGCATCAGGGCCTGTTTTATAACTGACCTCCAGCTCAAGAGCCTCCTCAGGCTGCTCCTGGGCTTTGTGTTTACATGGAGCAGAAAGAATTGGGGGTGGTTGCGCCTGCTAAATACGGGAGCAGGTGATGACCAATGATTTTGTGCTTTTTACCAAAGACCTTTGTCCTGCGAGATCCTGTCAGCAATTATGTCACTGGCACCATGACCATCCACAGCGAGGAGCACATCGTCGATGTCCACGTCCGCTCCGGCGTCTACTCCTCTGACACCATCTTTGACTACTCACACGTGAGTAAATCCAAGAGCCCGCCTCAAATTAACCCCTGAGGAAGGCTTTAAAAGCAGAGATTTTATTGTATTCTCACCACATCTTGTCCTGGAACAACGTTTCTTTGAGGGCTCCCTTTCCTCCTCCTTTCTTCACCCGTACAATGGAGCAGTTTAAAAAAATGTGATGAAACCTGTGGTGGCAGTTCCTGCACGTGAGGAGAAGGTCCCTGACCTCAGTGGGGCTGGAGGTGAGGATGGGCTGCCAGCACTCATGGGCAGCAGAAGTCTGTCAGAAATGATGCTTCCAGTCTCAGGGACAGGCACGGGACAGGCTGGCTCCATTCCCCAAAGGGGACAAAGGAAATTAATTAATTCCTCAGCAGCCGCTTGCTGCTCCTTCCAGACTGCCCCGAAGAGTCGAGAGCCTCAGCTAATGTCAGCATTTGCCATTTCTAATGATTTCACCTCCATCCTTTCCATCACAGGGGTACATTGCAACCAGGCTGTTCTCACGAAATGCCTGCTTCATCATGAAAATAAAGAAGGAATTGATCCCCGAGCTGCGAGAGATCGGACGCCTGGCTTTTGAGAGAGAGGTGACTCTGTGGGGAGCCCTCGCCGCTGGCAGGGAGGGGACAGGAGCAGTGCTGCCAGGGGGGCCCTGGCTCTGCCCCCGAAGCAGCTCAGGGGTCACTTGTGCTGTCGTGGCAGTGCTGGGGCTGTTCTGACAGGACACGGCTCGGAGGGAATATCGTGCAGAACGTTCTTCTAAGATAATGACCCATCATGGCCCCCTGCAGCTCTATAGGGGCTGTCGAGGTGTCTGAGCTGTACCATCCCCTCTCCTTGGAACTGATGTCATTTGGCTATTCTGAGGTGATCACAGCATAAGTTCAGGCAAATTTTCCCTTTGTTCATTATCCTACATTGCTTGAGTTTTAATTTTTTTTCCAGAGCAGAAGGTAGAGATCCATTTACTTTGACCAGATTTTGACTTCCCTGTTCAGGCTGAGGTTTCAGAAGGAGACTGGAAGTATTGCCCAGAGGTGAACAGGAGTTCTGGCCCATTTTGTGTTAGGCCAGTAGCACATTTATAGCAAAACTTGCTGCCAATAATTCAACTTATTATGGCAGCAGTACAGCTCAGGCTTGCTGTGTTGGCATCATTAGTATCTAGTGAATTTTGTTACTGAATAGATTGTTATTGGTTTTTTTTTTAAACATGAAGCTTCTTTATCTAATTGTTTTTTGTGAGGCAAAGCAAGGTGGTTTTAGGTTTGAGCACCTTCTCAAAGGGAGTCCCAGCAGAGTGAAGCTAAAGCTGCATTCCTGACAGTGTTTAACCTTTTCTTCTCAGACCATGAAAGATATGTACTCTCCGAATAATGTGTGGGCCCAGTTCCAGCCTGGCACTTCCAGGCTGGGGCGTTTTAAAGACTGGATCCTCTATGGGAAATCCATTGAAAATCTCTGCACGGGGCTGCCTCTCTACCAGCTGGTGGCCACTGAACGTAAGTGACAGATCAGGGCTCTGCCCCAGGGCACCTTCCTCCCCTTGGAACCCAAACCCAAGTGGCACCTTGGAGCTGTGCAGACATTGCTTCCTGTTGAGTTGCACCCCAAGTGCTTTGCACAGCTCTGAGACAAACAGAAATCTTGAATAGGGCCATAATTGGGGATTGGGGTTCACGTATTTAAGGTTTTTCCTAGCTGGATACAGGGGTCTCATCTGGTGGGGGAGGTGCTGATATAAATACTGATACTATCTTCATTTTCTTGGGATTTTTTAGCACTAACAGATATTGATGGCTGTGCCAGTGCTGGGATTCCAAGCATTTTGGGTCTTCAAATCTGTGAAGAGCTCATTGCAACTGGATCTTGACATTTCTGTTGCAAGGAGATGCCTTTTTGCAAGTTTCAGTGATGGTAACCGTGTTGTCCAGCTGGAGCAGAACTTGGGTACAAGGCTCAACCTGCCTGTGCAAAGCTTTGATGCTTAACAAGCCAATGACATACAAATAAATAGAATGCTTTAATAAATAAATAGAATGCTTTGTCTGTTTCTTCTGCCCGCAATCGGAGCACAGTGACAGTGGGCCTTGCGAGCTGCCCCGCAGAAAAGACAAATGTCCCTTTGGTCCATTCCTGTGCCAGGGCTTCAGCACGGCCCAGACATTGGCTTGTGCTTCACAGGGAGAAGAAACAGAAAGAGAATCAATTTTTCCAGTAGAAAACTTCCCTTTGGCATCAGCGTCCAGGCATTGGCTCACCTTGTGTGGGGTGGCTGGGAGGGAGCAGACAGGTGAACGAAGATGAAGGGGGGGCAGCAGGTTACCCACATCTGCAGAGCAGCTTCAGTTCTGCAGGGCCAGTGGAAATCTGCAGCACTTTGAGTGGCTCAGAGAGGTTTTGTTCCAGGTGTTTTCCAAGCCTGGAGAGAGGATGCTGTCCCAGCCCTAAAAGATTTGTGGGTTGGAATAAAATTTTCCTTTCTGGCGACGGCAGGGCCCAAAGAGCTGTGGCCACTTGCTGGGTGTCCCTCGTGCTCTCCTTTGTGTCAGAGCTGGTGGAAATGCAGGATGGGGCAGGGAATGGTTTAACTCCCCCCTCCTTCCCTCCAGGCCTTGCAAGGGCTGTGTGTTTTGGGGATGAACACTGAATATTTTTTATTTATTGGAGCCTTGCGTGGCTGCCAGAGGGCAAGACATTCCTTTGGAGGAAAATGGCCCCAGGTCTGCAGTTTGTTATTTTCAAATCAAAGCAAACCATCTGCTGTTTAATAAAAGAGCATTCCATCACACGGTGAAGCTGTTCTTTTAGATTAATTGTATTCACGACAGGCTGCAGGTTCTTGGTCATCTAAAAAATGTTTCTGGAGGGTCAAACTTTGTTAATTAAATCCAGGAATAATTCTGTGTTCTGTGGACCCTGAACCCAGCCTCAGTATCTCATCATCTGCCATTTAATTTTGAGTTAAGGTGGTTGTGTTCCTGGCCTTCCTCACAAATGGAAGAATATTGTTTCTAGATTTAATTTTAGTCTGTGGTCTCATGGTATCAGCCAGGCCTGTGAGGAATAGACTTCCATGTGCTGTGTTTGCGTTTTGACCCCCTGTGTTTGTTGTTTGGTGAACAAAGTTTCAGTTCTCCATCTGCTCTCCAGCCCCTCCAGTGTCCAGGGAAACTTCTGGATGCTGCACCTCAGGGCAAATCCCCTGTGGGGCTGCTGCACCTCTTGGGGTGCAGCTCCCAAGAAGGAAACATGGCCATGCTCTGATTCCCCCCGTTTTCCAGAGAAAACCTCTGGAAAAAATGTCCCTTTGTTCCCCTTTGTCCATCACACCCAGGATGGGCCAACTGCAGCTCTGAATCCACAGCCCTGGAGCTGTGAATGTGAATTCAGAATGTGGAGCCCGTTGGTATCACCAACAACCACAAAGATCGTGCTAGAAAAGGCTGCAGAGCAAAAGGAATTTATTCTCAATTTAAAATAACTAATCACGGGGCAAACAGGAGTGTACAGCCAGCTCTGAACAAACCAGAGTAAAGGACTTAGGCAGGAGAAAGGAGTTTGATATTTTATTTATTGATACTGTATTTGCCCTTGCTATTTCCTGCCATTTCATTCTTTGTTGACTAGGCCACAGTTTACAATATGCTTTATGGACCTGTCTTGGATTATAATTAATCTGTTTTTTCTTATCTTGCAGGTGCTTGATATTACAACTGGACTACAGGGAAAGACCACAGAGGTAAAAATCAGCAACAGGTAAAATGTCCCCGAAGATCAGATCCAGCTGTTGCCTTAAGTAAGTGTAGTCTGAAAATGTCCATCTTTAAATCCTCCCTCTGTCAGCACAGGCTCTGCTCTGGATGTTCATGTCAATATATTGACATGTTAAACCTTTAATCAGGCAACTGGGGGATGCTCTGTGTGACAGGAAAGATCAGCCAAAAGCTGAATATATGGACATATTAAACCTTAAATTCTCTGAATCAGGTAAGTGGGGGATGCTCTGTGTGACAGGAAAGATCAGCCAAAAGCTGAATATATGGACATATTAAACCTTAAATTCTCTGAATCAGGTAAGTGGGGGATGCTCTGTGTGACAGGAAAGATCAGCCAAAAGCTGAATATATGGACATATTAAACCTTAAATTCTCTGAATCAGGTAAGTGGGGGATGCTCTGTGTGACAGGAAAGATCTGCTCTCCTAGATCTGCTCCCCAGGTCTCTTTGCTGGCAGAGGATCGTTCTGCCCTGTGATCCCAGAGGTTTTCCAGTGGGATGGGTGGAAAATCCCCACTGGATTGCACGGGAGGCAGCAGCAGCCAGGCTGAGGAACAATGTGGAGCTGTGTTCTGGGTGCACAGAGCCCGGGGCTCGGCCCAAGGTCGCCGTGCAGGTGCAGAAGGTGGAGCCCGCTGGCTCCCAGCACGGGGTTCACACCTGGGCAGCAGCACAGCCCCGGGAATCTGCAGCAGGAGAGGGGCAAGGCTGGCACTGAAATGCAAAAGGATGAGCTTAGACCCTAAAAACACATTGGCTGGAAGAGTCTGGAGAGGGAGAAAGTGTCAGGATGTGATTCATTGCCTTGCAAGTTCCCTGATCTTCCCAAGAGCTCCTCTCCAGCACAGTTAACAGGCACATTCTCGCACTTTATCTGACTCCCCAGCCAGGCTTGTTCTGTAAAAAGCAGGGAATGAATCGTACGTGGAAGGTCACAGATCAGAGAATATTCTGAGCTGGAAGGGACACGCTGCAGAGCTCAGTGGGAGTGCCTGGGTGTGCCTGAGTGAGTATCTGTGTGTGTGTGCACTGGCAGCTTCTGTGAATTAAAACCCTATTTATTCCTGGCTGGAATATCAAGATAATGCTGATTATTTGCTCCCAGCTTTTTCTTTGTTTGGTTTGTTTTTTTTTTTTTAAAAAAAACCTGAAAGGTGTTTGAAGGCATTCCTGGAATCCAAGCCATGGAATAGTTGGATGCCCCTGGCAGGAAACACATCAGGCATTCCGGGCAGGCAGGATTGGCCCCCTCTGCTCCCAGCTCAGCCTCCCTGAGCCCCTGGGCAGGAGCTCTCTGTGGTCCCTCGCTGCCCTCACATCCCATTTCCCATCACCTGTGCTGCACGTTCACCCAAGATGCTTTTTCCCCTGAGCCCATTCCCCTGAGAACCTCCCACCTCCCCAAATTTCCCCGTGTACAGGACAATTTACCGAGGTCAAAGTGTGACAGCTGCAGCACTGGTGACCCTTTCAAACCCAGAGATTAATGTGGAAACTCTTAACCCTGCTGAGAAATACCTTTCTAATGACTTAAATTAGGAGGAACGGCAGATTTTCATATATTGTGTCTGACAGGTCAAAAGGAGTTTTCCAGTTTGCATCAAGCCATGAAAAGGGAGAGTTATTAACTTTTTTTTTTTTTTCTCCTTTAGGGAGAATTCCCAGTAGCAGGGAAAAATTAAGTCAGACTGGAGAATCGAGCCTGCTAAATGAAATAGAAATTATGTGGTCTGGGCAGGCCAGATATGTCAATGGGAGGCTTCATCTGCGGGGTCTTCCCACCTTTTATTTTTGTGCTAACAAGGTGTAGTCGTGAGAGGGGAAAAGATCACCCATTTTAGAAGACCAAAATTTGCCCCTGGAGAGTGTCTGTAACCTCTGCAAACTGCTGTGGTCAGGCAGTGGAAAAGAGGAGAAGAGGATAAATTCCTCACTCCAGCTTCAGTCAGGGTGCCCGATTTTAAACCCTCAGGAGGTGAGCTGGGCCTTGCACCATTGCTTATTTAAAATAATGTCTTTTAAAACAATAAAGACAATCAATCAATCAATCAATCAATCAAAACAGTGTCTTGTCCAGATTTCCAAGGAATCCACCCCGGTCCTGGTGGTTTATTTCTTTATTTCTTCCTGCTCGAGCCAAGCAGGCAGTGAGGTTTCCATTGTCCACTAGATGGCAAATGGCTCCAGCAACCTCGGGGATTTCTGATGGGACCGTCCATGAGATGTGCTGGAAAAAACTGCTCAAAAATAAAGCAGATTGTCAGCCTGTTCCCCAGGAAGCAAAAGCTGAGTTAGGATACACAGCGTTAGAATTCATTCTTTCAGGTTTCCAATCCAGCAGAATGTTTATTTTCACTTGTAATTATTGCCCCATTTGGTGATCAACTGAACTATTTTCTGATTTCTTAAGGATTTTAATTTTTTCCTCTCTAAAATATGTGTGTATTTTAATATATTCTTTATATTTTATATGTATAATATATAGATAGATATATATTTGATAGAGTATCTATTTTTATAATTGAGATAGTTTCTTCTTTAATTTTCTGATCGTGTGAGCCAAGAGAGGACGGCGATCCCGACCTACTCAGTGGGGACCTCAGGTTGCTCCAGCCATTATTTTTTGTTGGGTAGAAAAGTCAAATGCAGCATGAAGTCAATCCTTTTGTAGCAGTGCTGAAAGAGGAGAAGGCATCTTTAAAAAATCAGTTTGTATGTGCTGGGATGAGAATTGATGTGGGCATCAAATCTGTGACAGCTCCTCACAAACCCAGCCACGGAGCAGGGAAATAATTGTAAATGATTTGAAATAGTAATTGCTGATGCAAAGACATCTGCAGGAGCTGTTGCCGCTGCACCCTCATTTGCTTTGCCTCTCGTGAACTGCTTTTTAAAAGTTGCCTAGGGGGGAAAAAAAAGGACGTTTGGATGTGCTCATGAAATTTGGGGAGGAACCAGTTTGTTGTCTTGCACAGATGTGAGATTTTCCAGCTTCACTTTGTTGTCTTGGATAGATGTAAAATTTTTCAGGTGTGGAGCACCTAAAAAAAAAAACAAAAAAAAGGATGGAAAAAACCCAGATTTGGTATTCAGCTGCATGGTAATCAAAGCAGAGAGAGGCTGCTGACAACCTAAATTTACCCAGTATAATTCCAGTCACCGAGTTAGAGAAAATAGAATGTCATAAATACACTTTTGTCTTTGAGTTTTTAAGGCTAAACTTTAAAAAGCATTTTTTAATGAATCAATCTTCTCTATTGTTATGTACAATTTGCTTTCCCTTTCTGATTCCAACCCGAACATTAAATAAACAGAGCAAATATTAGACATGCTTGTCTAATTTTTCCTCTTGTCTCGCTGATGTGATTACAAGCTGTTGACTTAGTCATTAATATCTCCTGCTGAGATATCAGCTACCACTGCCAGAAAATATTCCATCTCTGCTTAGCACTCAAGCTGCCTGTTAAATTATTTCATGTTATTAATCAAAATTGTCAACAAAATAATTTCTGCTGACCCGAGTCTGGTTTTTTTTTCCCTGTTGTTGAAGATTAGGACTCCTCAGTTCTCAAACCCAAGGACAAAATTGAGAGATTATTCCCAAGGATTTTGTTCCTTTAGGGCTGGGAGAGCTTTTAATGGAGCTCTCGTTAAGGACAAGATTCCCTCCTGAAGGCAGCTCGGACACGGAGCTGACAAGGAAAGGGGATGAGCCCAGGGGTTCCTGAAAGGTTTTGTCCTGCAATCTTGTTTTTGTCAGTGTCACTGGAGCTGCTCAGAGAGTTTCCTGAAGTTTAACACCCACATGAATGCCAAAGCGCCACAAAATAACTGCGTGATGAGAGAAAGAATTTCAAAAATGTAAAATTAAAACTTTCTCTTGACCTTTTTCTGTCAAACTGTTCTGTGAAGGGAGTGTGATAAGAAGCCTGCAGAATCCAAACCCCTGGGATTAAACAGCAGCTCCTCTCTGTTCATTAGCATGGCTCTCACTTTCTGCGTGAAGATATCAAATAGGAATTTGATTTATTTTTGACCATGTCTCACCAGGTTTGAATTCACTGAGGACTGAATTAATAAACTGTGTGACCATAAAAAGTAATAATTTTTTAATATTATCCGAGACTACATCCATATTTAGCAAGGCTCATGGGAGGGGAGACAAACCAAGAGGTTTTGAGGCGTTTCTCATCCCGTAAATGATATAAGCAAATAACTTCCTGCCCCTTGAATTATGTGTGCATTTCTATTGCACACATTTGTTCATTTTGAGAACGAGCAGGGGGGGAAAAAAAAGCAGATTCAGTGCTGGATTCTCTGTATGTGTGTTTGTGTGTGTGAGGAGGAGCTGCTGTCCCTCAGGTCAAGGAATTCCCTGGATCAGGAGGAGCTGGTGCCACAGGTCAGGAATTCTCTGGGTCAGGAGGAGCTGAGGGCTCTCAGGTTTGAGGAATTCCCTCGGCCAGGAGGAGCTGAGGTCTCTCAGGTTTGAGGCATTCCCTGGGTCAGGAGGAGCTGCTGCCCCTCAGTTTGAGGATTTCCCTGTCCTTGTGGCTGCCCAGCCTTCTCCCTTTCCTTCTCCTCCCTGATTTTTTCCTTGATCTCGCAGGCTGTAATGCACTGGCACGTCTCTCCCCCCTCACCCTTTCAATAAATACCATCCTTTCATTTTCCAGTGACATCTGAAATGGGACAAGAGCCCCTGGAAGAGCCCATTTATGGCCAGGGAATCCAGAGCAGCCATGAACCAAGGCACACGGGAATAAGGATTGGGCAGATGCAGGAATGGGAACTAATTTTAGTTATTCCATTGCAAGCTCATCACACTGTCAGTGTCACACTCCTCTTTATCTCCCATCTCACACCCAGCAGTTACCTCATGCCACAGCTATCTCCTGACAGGGACCGTTGTGGGGCATTTTTGCAATAATTCCATCCCTGTATTTTGGAAAATCTCAAAGCACATGCCGTGGTTGCCACAGCACGTTTGCATCCCTCTCCTGTTTCCCTGCAGTGGTGTGACTGAGGCCCCTGATTAGGCAGCAGCCTTGACCCAAAATTCCTGAAAAAAAAATTTTTAAAGCACCAGAGAAACATTTTTTCCACATTTTAAAAGAAGCCTACAGTGCAGTAACATTCTGATTTAAAAATTTCACAATGAAATTTTTTAAGGTATGGATTGCTGAGCCCTGGGCTCGCTCCCAGCCACGAGTGCAGCTGGTGTGGGAAATAGGAAAGGTACAAAACTCCTAAAGGCTGTGCGAAAGCAAATTTCAGAGTGGGAAAACGCCAGAAAGTAAAAAGCCAGGAGGAACAGGCAGGGCTAGAGCTGAGCCCAGTGTAAAAGGTTTGGCTTAGGAAATGCTCAGCGAGATAGCAGAAATATGTACGTTTAATAATGAACCTTTATCCACTGCTTGAAGCTGGTACAAGTAAGCATTGTTCAGAGCAGAGGGGACGAGCAGCTTTTGTTAAATTCCTTCAGCAGATGTCTGTAATGTTTTTGCACCATGTTATTGGCTAGAAAACTTTTCTAAATGAAGGGAAGTTTTTCTGCTGTGTGCTGGCATGAACTTCCCACATCTCTGTTGTCTTTCACTGTCTTGAGACTGATGCTGGAAATAAACGTTCATGGAGTGCCCTCCACCAATCCCATCCCCTGACTGCTGTAAACACGTAATTTATAATTATATCAATATTATTATTTATATGTTGTATAAATTAAGTTGATCTGACAGGCCAGGAGACCTTTCTGAGACCTTTCTGAGACCCAGGCTGCCCAAGGAGCCACTGCTGATGCTACAGATTGGAGCCTGCTTCAGCTGTGATGCTCGTTAAGGCTCCCTCTCCTCTACCCCAGGTGATCTAATTAGCACTGATTTTTTGGAAAGCCATTTCTTTCTAAGGTACGTTTGGGGTGTGTAAATTGCAGCGCATATGGGTGGGGGGGAAAAAGGCCAAACCGTTTCTGTGACATGAAATAAAGCCCTTCGGTTACACAATTCAATTTGGGAAAAAAAATAATTAGCAGCGTGTTAAAATCATCAGCCTAAGGAAACAGGAAGCTGCTTTCCTATCAGATGTGCTCTCTGGGTATTCCTGGCCTGGCAAATCCCCAGCAGGAGGGTGTACATGGAACAAGTCAGGAAACTCAACACAAGCTGCTTTGTGTGCAACCAACCCCTGCACTCTGCCATTGTCCAAGGACTTGGCAAAAGCAGAGCGGAAATGCGAGAACACTTGGAATGCCTGAGCAGGAATCGTGCTCCTAATGAGCCACCGAGGCAGGATGACACCTGTGGGTGAGGAAATGGGTGTCACATCCCCGTGCTCACCAGTGCTTTCTGCTTTACCTGCAGGGTGGGAAACAACAGGTCCAGGACAAAGGTGTCGGGGCTGAGCAGGGCTCGGGGAGGTCCCGGCACCCCCAGAGCAGCTGGGGTGAAGGGGTTCAGTGTTGGCACCCAGACATCCAGGGCTGCACAGCAGGCTGAGGCTTAGTTCATGGAAAAGGGGAGCAAACCTAGAGAAGCTCCTCTGGCTCTGGAACGGCTCGTCTGCACCACCGGAGTAACAGAATTTCACTGAGCCCCTGATCAAGAGCCAGCTGCAGACCCCAGAACACTCAGTGTGTTCATAGGGAGAGAGGAGGCTCAGCTAAAAACTCAGAGCGACACAAAGGCTGAAGAAATCCTTTAAAATTCAAAACCTCCAGCCCTGAGCCTCACAGAAAACCCTGATCCCTTTGAAAGGAGTTCCACAGATCCCAGTGCAGCAGGCAGCAGCTCTTATGATTTAATTGAGTAGTATCTGCATAACTATCTATATATAATATATAAAATCCGTGCATTTTTGAAGGGAATATCGAAGCATTAAAAAAGGGAATGCTCTGGAGGCATTATCACCCTCATGATGAATGTCCTGCGTCACTGGCTGTGACAAGCAAAGATTTTCCTTGACAGGGCTCACTCCTGTGCTGTGAGTTAAGGCTAAGCCAGCTCTCAGGGGTTTTAATGTTAACCTCACTTCCCGTGGAAGTAAAGACCTTAATTTGGTGATGAATCATCGACGAAAAGAAGACTGCACTTTTCTCCTAATTAACAGAAGCGACCCGAACTGCTACAAAATTTCTCCAAGATTTCTGGGCTCAGCTCTGGAAAGCCAAAATATCCAGAGATCAGTCTTTGATATGGCTGTAGAGGATTTATAGATATCCGTTAACTCCACAGTGAGGTCTAAATTAATCTTGCTAAGCTCAAATATCTACTTCTAATGGGGTGTAGCAATAACGGGGACCTTGATAACACATTTTTCCTCTAGCATCAGGTTTCCCACATTCAGAAGAAGAAAAGTTGAATAAGATGAGGTTAAAATGCCATGTCAGTGTCTGGCTCCATGACAGGCACACTGCACGATTGTCACAAAGATACTGATATTTAATTTAAAAACCTAGAGGATTAATTAAAACAGGCACGACTGCAGCAGGGTTCTCATTGTTGTGGCTCTTTGTGATAGATTTGGGCAGATGACAAAGGAAGAAAATTGCAGAGATGGGGCAGCAAATCAATGGATGTGCTCAGACAAAAAGCAGAAAGCCCAGCAGGTCAGTGGTTTAGTCCTTGGGTAAAGTTCTTAGTGCTTGCAAGGAAAAGCTCTGCAGCACGAGCAGAAATGTCTCTTTATCTCGAGTGCTGAACCCCTCGGGGACAGGTGCTGAGCTCTGGCCATGCTGCCAAAAACAAGAACACTTCAGAAAGCCTGTGGAGAACGGGGAGATTTAAGTGGAAAACGTTATCTATGAAGCAGACCAATTTTTGCCTGCACCCCGCTCACATTTTGTTGAAATTTGCACGCTAACGCAAAAAGCGCCATTAATTTTAGCCCATGTATTTGCAAACTCATTTCTGCATTCTCCACACTGTATCCCTGGGCTGTTTGAATCGACGAGAACCTGAAACCAGAGTCACCTGTTGGCCTTTGTGTGGTTTTAATAATTTTTTATTTAGCAGTGCTATGACTAAACCAAGTATAACCCTGATTTGCCAAGTCGCATATGAAAGATTAACGAAATAAAGATTTTCTGAATGATTTGCAAATACTCCAGCTGTGGCATCATGGAATACCTCATGTTGGAAGTGACCCAGGAGGATCACCAAGTCGAAGCCCCTGCTCCTGGGAGGATGAGACTCTCCTTGCTCACCCTGAGCCCTTCTCTGCATCCAGGGCCTGCTGACTCTGCTGTGGTAGCACCAAGAGCTCTTCCCACGGGCTATGCACTGCACAGGTACAGAAGAACAGAACTTTACCCAAAGAAATTCCTCCTGAAGTTTGACAGAAAGACCTGACCCTAAAATAGTTTTGAGGAGGGCAGAGGGAAGTTGTTTGCCCTTGGTGTGCAGTGGGTGCACTTGGAGAGAGGCTCTACGGAATCGACGTGCTCGCCTGGAATCCGCGCGGGTGGAAAACGGTTCACACACGGCAGGCAAAGTCAGCTCCCGGGAGGGAGAAAGGAAGGGCAGCTCCTCTCCGAGGAGAAACTTGTCCTATCTCTGAGAGTCCCGCGCAGAATGTTTACAAAACGCTCATTAAGGGAGAGGGGATGGCGAGATAGCAACAAATCTGGTGAGCAGCTTCCACTGGCCGAGATAAGAGAGGCAAGGCGGCCATAGAGGAGAGCGAGATCCAATTACCGAGACCTGGTTTTGGGGAGGGGGAAGGGGCAGACAGACAGGACGGTTCACAAGTTTCAAGACAAGAGCTTCCAAACTTGTCATCCCTCTGTGACACAAGCCGCGCGCAACCCAGCGGATAAAACGGCCACCGAGCCCACACGAGAGCCAGAGCTCGTTGAGCGCGGCGCGAGGCTCGGGCGAAGCCATGGATTCTGTTGTCCTCCAGCTCTGGGCTGTCCTCTCCCTCCTGGTTCACCTTGCAGCCTGCAGTCCCATCCTGAGCCTGGAGCACTCTTCCCTGGAGGAAGACGTGCCTCTTTTTGATGAGATCCTCTCCGAGCAAGATGGGGTTGATTTCAACACGCTGCTCCAGAACATGAAAAATGAGTTTTTGAAGACGTTGAACCTCTCCGACATCCCCCTGCACGAGTCGGCCAAGGTGGACCCGCCAGAGTACATGCTAGAGCTGTACAACAGGTTTGCCACAGACAGGACGTCGATGCCTTCCGCCAACATCATCAGGAGCTTCAAAAATGAAGGTAAGAGCTGCTCACCTCTGGGAGGAGGGAGTGGAAAGGAGCGTCTTTAGAGCCAGGGGGAAATGTCCTGACCGGGTACAGAGCGTGAAGCGTGCTGGGGAAAAGCCTTTTGGTGAGCAGGGCCTTGGAAATCAGCAGCTGTGGCAGGGCTGCCCACGCCCAGCTCTGGTGAGTCCTTGTCCTCTTCTGCTCTGCAGACTGAAGGGTTTGGGGGGGGTTCTTTAACTCTGGGGCAGCTCCAGGTGTAATTTCAGTGCATCCATTTCTTCATCCCCATAGTGATACGCATCATTTGTAGCCAGCTGATTGATTTTTAAAAAATGGATACCTTAAGTAATATCTGAAATTAAGGCAAGACTCATTTTTATACACTGTTCAAAGTGTATTTTCAAGTGTAGTATTTCTAAGTTATGAGCTTAACCAAGTAGAGCTGTCTGTTAATGCCTTCTGACTGTTGATCCCTGTGGCATTTGTAACGTTTTCTCCCTTTGGCATCGGCTCACAGTCCAGAAAATACACAAAAATAAGTGAAGAGGAATTTTGGATAACCAATGGGTTTTACTTTGGAGCACCAGACTATATCCCAATTTAAAAACCAAACAAAACTTGAGGAAACCTGATTATGACAGACTCACAGTCTGAGCTGAAAGGGAGCCACAAGGATCGTCAAATCCAACTCTCAAGAGAGTGGCCACACAGGGATCAAAGCCATAACCTTGGCACTATTAACACCCTGCTCCAACCAGCTGAGCAAATGCCCTTGTGCCATTTCCCTCTCTTTTTTCCTCTGTTTCTCCTTCCACATTCCCCTCAGTTCAGCGAGGACGGAGATAAGGCTTCAGCACTAATACTCAATAATTTTCCATTACCTTTTCACACTGACACATGATTTATGCTAAAAACATTTTCCAGCTAAACGATCCCAGGTATCCATTGCTCCACGTGGCAAATGCAAGTGCTTTGATCCATGTTCAATTACCATGGGGCACATGCGGCTGTTCAAGCTGCCACGGGGCCTCTCTCCTCCTCTGTTCGTTTAATTAATGAAGTTAAAGACATTATTGCTTTTTCCTCAGCGTTGGCAGTTTCAAAATGATGAGCTGTGAGGAGAGGCTGAGTGGAAGTCCCTGGAGTTAGTGAGATGCCAGGAAAGAGTCCCAAAGCTCCGTTCTGCTCCCATCTCAGGGTTTCTGGGACAAAGGGACTCTGCACTGTGGTTTAAAGTCTCTTTTCCGTCTCCTTTTCCCCAGTGTGGAGAAATTGGTTGGGGGTTAAACCAGCTGCCTGCAGTGGTGGCCAGCTGCTCACCTTGTGCCTGTCTCTGCTCAGCAGCAGGGGTGAAGGCACACACAGGGGAGGTGGTGCTCTCATTTTGTGCTCTTCAGAAAGGAAATCACGGGACAAAGATTGCCCAGGACAGCGTGGTAAAGAATTCAACACCCTGTGGTTTAGGGATGCAAATCTGAAATCGTTCCACCTGCAAAAATTCAGGTTTGCAGCAGCGAAATGGCACAGACTGACCTGTTCCAGGTGGTGTTGGCAGCCCTGTGCTGCCCTGCTGTGCCTCTCGCAGAAGTTCTGCATCACAAGGGGGAAACTCGCCTCCAATTTCTGCCATTCCAGATTTTCTCTCACCTCTTCCAATCCAAACCAGCGAGGGGTAAAGTGAGACCGCTGATGGGAACACAGCTTCACAAATAGATGCAGTTCAAGGGCTGTGCAATTCATGTTTTTCGTGTGTCCTCGAAGCCTGGATAATTAAGAACCACCCCTTTCATGCTAAAGAGCTCTTTTGATAGAGAAATTATTTGCTTGCAATGAGAAGGACAGGGGAAACAGGCCATGGAATTGTTTTGTTCACTTGCCTGCTGAAAACTGGCAGGAATCCCAGTTTCATTGCTATCCATTAAATTCTTTATTATAGAAATATAACAGGTGGCATGGCTGGAATTAGCTCTTTGTTTTAACCCATGGACCACAACAGGTTAGTTGTAAATGGGGCTGTAATCAGTGCTGAATACTTGAAATAAAGTTTTAAGGGATTTCTTTTCTTTTCCTAAGGATTCCAAATCTCCCTTCCCAACCCTCCCAGGGGTGGATTGGAAGGAGCAGGAGCTCTGGCAGCCTGTGGGCTTTCCAGCTCACATCCTGGCTGTGTGAGAGGTGCTCAAGGGTCTGCTCCTACCCTGGCTCTGCACGGCAGCTCCTGCTCCCACCGTTACCAACTGACAAAATTCCCCATCAGTTTTTGTTGGTTTTTAAAAATTTTTTTATTTATGAAGAAATAAAAAAGCAAAATGAAAAAAAAAAAAAAAAAGAAAAAGGAAGAAGAAAAAGGCAGGTGGCTCAAAGCCTCCAAACTGGAGTCAAACAGCACAAGTCATGTGCTGAAGTTCATGGCTTGCCTAAGTGCACTGGTGGAGCATGGCCAGGCCTTGTGGCTTTATCAGAGTCATTTTTCTACAAACACAGAAAAATTGGGGAAGGCAGAGATGAAGGGAGTAATAGGTCACAAACAGTTTGCCTTTGCATTAATTACAGCTACAGCCTCTGTGTCCTAATCTGCCTTCTGGGTTGCGAGGAGGCAGCAAAGGCGCTGCGGGAAGAAATGGATGTTGCTGTGCAGACACCAGGACAGAGGACAGCAGACGTTGTCCTTCCCACCTGCTCTGCTCCTCAAGGTGCCCAGGGGGCCTGGCTGAGGGCAGCTGGTCGCTCAGCCACAGCCCACGGGGTTGCTGTGGCTGCCAGCTCACCCTGCTGTCACCACCTGCTCTTCCCCGCTTCCAATGCAGCTTTTCCCCTCCTGGTGCTCGGCCCTTTCCACGTCTGAGGGGTGTTTGAGCAGCAGGGAGCCCCTGCTAGCACAGGAACACTGCAGCACACGCATTTCTTGCGTTGGCAGATCATGTGTTGCCCATTCTGTGCTGGCTCCAGTGCCACGTCCTTCTGCCTTCCTGCGCCAATGAATGTTTTCCCTTGTGTATTAAATAGTTGCTGTGCAGCAACCTAGAAGTGATGTTTCTGTCAACATTCGTGGACATGTTTTTAATGTGTAACCCTTCCAGCTGGCAAGGAAGTCTCTGGAAAGCCTGGGGGACAGAAGGAGGATCCCTCAATCCAGGTCTGTAGCATGTCTGGGACCTTGCTGTCCTTACACATCTAAAATCACCTCGGACCTTTGTCCAAGTACAGCTGTGGGAAGTGCCGGAAAAACATTTTCTTGGAGCTGTCCAGGTGAAACCCAGCATGCTGGACGACCCTCAGTGCGTGTATTCCTGCGTGCACTGACTCTTCTAAACCTTCTCGGCTTTTGTCCTTTCCAGACTTGGATTCCCACCCTGTTGGCGTTACGGGAACTCGGAGGTACCCGCTCCTGTTCAACGTTTCCATCCCTCACCACGAGGAGATCACCATGGCGGAGCTGAGGCTCTACACCCTGGTGGAGCGGGACCAGCGGCTCTACGAAGGGCTGGACAGGAAGGTCACCATCTTCGAAGTGCTGGAGAACATCCACGTGGGCGCCGGCGAGGAGAGGAAGATGGTGGCCCTGGCCTCCAGGCACATCTACGGCACGAGCAGCGAGTGGGAGAGCTTCGAGGTGACCGAGGCCATCCGGCGCTGGCGCAGGGCAGGGCTGACCACGCACCGGCTGGAAGTTCACATCGAGAGCAGGGAAGGGGAGGAGCAGAACGGGGAAGGGAAGCTCGACATCGACATCAACTCCGAGGCCAAGCACGTGCCCCTGCTGGTCGTGTACTCTGACGACCAAAGCAACGACAAGAAGGAGGAGAAGGAAGAGCTGAACGAGATGATAGACCACGAGCAGCTCCTGGAGCTGGAGAACCTGGAGGTTGGCAATTTCCACGACCAGCCCGGGGAGGAGGCGCTGCTCCAGATGCGCTCCAACATCATTTACGACTCCACCGCCCGCATCCGGAGGAACGCCAAAGGCAACTACTGCAAAAAGACTCCCCTCTACATCGACTTCAAGGAGATTGGCTGGGACTCCTGGATCATCGCCCCGGCGGGGTACGAAGCTTACGAGTGCCACGGGGTGTGCGCCTACCCCTTGACGGAGCACGTCACGCCGACCAAGCACGCCATAGTCAAGACTTTGGTTCACCTGAAGAACCCCCAGAAAGCCTCCAAGGCCTGCTGCGTGCCCACCAAACTCGACCCCATCTCTATCCTCTACCTGGATGCGGGGGTGGTCACCTACAAGTTCAAGTACGAGGGCATGGTGGTGTCAGAGTGCGGCTGCAGATAGTAGGAGGGAAGGCGCGCGCGGGGAGGGCACAGGGGGGAGTATTTAATGATTCAGTCTGTAAATTTGTACATTTGGGATTTGCTATTTAATGAGGTTATTTAATGAGGCCTGTACAGTTAATTGTATGTTTCCTGTCACGGGGAATGGGCACGTCGTGTAGGGAATTGTATATTTTGTTCCATTCGCTTCCTTCTCGCTGCTCTTCGCTGTCCAGATCGCGACCGAGTTCTCTCCTCCTGTCAGGGCACGGAGATGATCACTGGATTGTTTGGGAGGGCTCTTGGTGCCAAAAGGGCACATCCAAATTCACGGAAATAAAGGCATATTTTTGTACTTTATCAATGTTGATTGGCATCTCCAGGGCTTTCTGGAGCTGTTAAAGATACGTGAGTGATGGGCAATCAGACCTAGATTGTCCAGCGTTCTGTAATATCTTTATAAAGGCCTTTACATGCTCTTTTCTTCCTTAATTTATCCCTGTAGATTTTACCTCCTGATAATTCTCAAGCTCCCGAATCACTAAGGCACAAACAAGGTGGTTTTTTGGTTTTTTTTCCTTTTATCCTAATACTTTCTTCACTCTTTCCCTGTTTCAGTCAAAGGTGACCGGCAGGGATGATTTGGCATCTGGAGCAGAAGGGCACCATCCCCTTTTCCATCTTAGGAAAGCAAATGGCCCAGGAGCAGTGCCAGGCATGGGCCAAGGCAAGAAATTTATTTCCACTGCAAGTTTATTACAAAATCACTCTGAGGCAGCTCTGCCCTTGCTGCAGCAGCCCTGGGTTGGCTCTCAAGGGCCAGAGCTTTAGGTGGCAGAAGGAAGCACAATAAATTTCCCGAACCCTTGGAATTGTACCAGCTCAAATCGTCCTTGAAATTTGTGCCAGCTAAGAACCAGTGCCCATCCCCAGTCAGTAAATCCCTTGAGAAGCAGCTGCATGTTCCAAATGGCCCAGCAGTGCCAGGCAGAGCAGCAGAGCCCTTGGTGGCAGCGGCACACGAGCATCTTCCCAGCTGTGAGGGCTGGATTGTGGATTCCCAGGGATATTCCTCTCCCCCCCAGGCTCCACAGAAGGAGTCACATGCCATGTTTCCACCACTCTTCTGCAACAAATCGTGGTGATAAGGAGGTGTCGGAGCTCAGAAGCAATAGACCCGTCACTTTATTTATACTAAGCTGCAAATTTGTCAGATTCTTGGGAAAGTGTAAGTGATGTTGACTCTTTTAGCCTGTACCAGAGCCTACTGTACTGTCCCTGCATCTGTTTTACACTTTTAAGGGAAAGTTATCTTGCCTGGGAGTGATAAGGGTCTTTGAAAGAATCACTCCAACACTTCATGGGAATGAACACCGAAGACTTTTTCACGCCCCAGCTAAACCAAATTTCACCCATTTTCACACATACTCTTCTTCTGCTCTTCCCATAATTTATTGACCTATTTATTGACAGCCTGCCTTTGTAATATAATGTAGAATACAGAATGTTTTATTTTTGTGCTTGTGTGTAATCCCACTTGGATAAAACCTTGTACTGATCCTACTTCACGTGGAATCTCTCTGTTGAGTTGCATGGCACGAAGAATGAGGTCCTGGCTTCTTTTTCCTCCCCTGGATGCTTTTTAAATGGCTCCGTGTCCCCTCTCTTGCAGAGCTGCTCACTGCAGTGATTTCAGTGGCGTTCTGGAGCACGCCCTGCTCCAGTTTGCAGCTCCTCTTGCAAGGATATCACAGCTCTAAGTGCTCGGCTGTCGTTTATTGTAGAGCTATGCAGTCTCCCGATAGTGGCCTGCACACTGGGCTGTGATATTGCTCTGCTCCTCACCCTCTGGGTGACTGACAGCCCTGAGAGACCTTTCCCCCCGAGCCACTCTGCAATCAGAGCCCGTGGCTCATGGCACGCCGGAGGAATTTGGGAGAGGTGTGACTTCTGCTCTGCTGACATCAGCTGCAGCAGCCAACGGCTGAAGTGTGACCACACAGACCCTTTCAAAACTATCCTCGATTCTTATGAAGCCATTTGCCCAGACAAGCCATTCACCTTGTTAGGAGTGATAATCCAGCATTAGGGAGATAATCCGACATTTGCTTTTATCATCTCATTTCTACAGGCGGTCCCGTGGCAGAGATCTGCCCTCCCTGCCTTTCCCCCGTCCTTCCCTGGCAGCACCAGTGGCTCTGAACAGGCTGCAGGGAAAGCTGTGCTTTAAAAACAATAAATCACACTGTAATTGCCCATAAATACGCAAAATCTCGTTGTACATTCTCAAGTGACCACACTGCAGAGCAGAGCCTGAACTCTGTGCCTGCCAGAAATTCTGTGTCTGTCAGAGATTCCTTCTGTGTGTCAGGGATTCTCTGTCTGTCAGGGATTCTCTGTCTCTGTCAGGGATTTGCTGAGCAGAGCAGACCTGTGGCCTGTTCTGGTACAAGGCAAACACAGGCAGTGTGTCATTTTTAATTTTATCAGCTGCATGCGTGAACTTGGACAGGATCGGTAAAATTGTCAATAAAAACCAAAGGTAGTCCTTCAGAACTGCTGATGTGAGAACCTTCTCTTTATAAAGAAATGAGGACTGTCCTGCTGGTGGAGGAGGATTTCAGCCAGAGTTTGTGGTGGAAGAAGTAAAGCTGTGTCTCACTGCGCTATTCTGGGAGAAAACGGAGCATCTCTTGAATCCTTCAGCTGCACCTGAGATCAGAACTCCTGGGAATGGTGTTTCATTTATCAGGGCTGTCTGTCAGGACTCCACAGCTGCTTTATGAGCAAAATCCTCCCTTGCCCTTACTTTCACACGGCCATGCAGAGGCATTTCTTGGGTGTTCACGCAGAGATCAGAGCAGAAAAGCCAGGGGGGCAGTTCTTCCCTGGCGAGCTTTCCCTGAGTAGCAAATCCAGGCTGTTCCTGCAGGTTCAGAAGTGCTTGGCTCTAAAGGCCCTGTCCAAATAGACACAACACTCACAAATAACAGGGTGAGGGTGTGACAAGAGCCAGGGCTGCTGAGCTGGGAGTCCCAGGAGTCCCTGAAAAAATGTTCCACTGCATGTTTTCGTTTTCTTTGTTTCCATACTCCTTCTATCTATCCATTCACCCATATAAGTGACTTCTGCTTCTTAAAAGACTTTGTCACATTAAACTCTGGTGTGCATTGATTCTCCTTTCATTTCTGATCTGTTTTATCTCGACATATTAGCAGATGTTTGAATGAGAGCTTCAGTTTGAATCTTAATTTTAGAAAGGTGTGGGAAAATCTGGCTTCATTGTGGAAGTAGCAGTCCGTCCATCCATCCATCCATCCATCCATCCATCCATCCATCCATCCATCCATCCATCCATCCATCCATCCATCCATCCATCCATCCCTCTCTGAATTATTTTAAGCAGCTAAAGCAACCCTGTCTCACCAAAATCATCAGCATCAGGAGGGTTTTTGCTTTCATCTGCTTCTAGTTGAACACGAATAAGGGACAGGGAGCAGCTGAGGAGCCCCTTTTTTGCTGGTTGCTGTATAAAATTCCAGGCAGTGCTTCCAGGCTAAACAGGCAGGAGCGGGCAAAGGTGAGGCAGCAAAAGAATGATCCCAGAGAGGAAGAGCCTGGGAGAGCAGGTCAGCGAGGGAGCCCAGGGAAGAGCTTTGGTCTTGGATTGCTGCTCTTAAATCCACACCCTCCGAGCCTGCAGTGGAGCAGGAACTTCAGCCACCCTCCTCAGCCCTGGGGCTGGGCAGGAACGGCGACAGCTCTGCCTCCAGAGCCAACGCTCTGCACCCAGGCCAGGCTCCACCAGCACTTGGAAGGCTGAGGTTCCCTTCAGGGATCCACGTCTCTGAGCTCTCTGCACGTGGGCTCCAGTTCCTCGGACAGGTTTTTCCCCAGGAAGAGCCTGGGGTGCAGCCCCGGAGCCCCAGGCTCACTCTGCAGGAATCCAGGAATCAGATTCCCAACTTTCTGAGCACCAAACCCGAGAGCTCAGCGTGGTTTTCCTGGCTCTTTGGGGTGTCTGAGAGCCTGGGGGACAAGGGTTGGCTGTGCCACTTTGGGGGTGCCCAAAGGCCAATCTTTGGGGGGAAAATGCATTCCTCCATATCGTGGATCTCTTTCCAAGGCCTCTGTGCCCCTGCCAGGTGAGCAGCACCCTCCAAAGGCAGGAGAAGAACCTGCCCAAAACTGAGCTCACTTGGGAAACATCACCCCAGCAGCACCTATTCCAAATTTCTGCTCCCCAAAACTACTGCACTGCCCTTCTGAGGCTGCTGAGAGAGCAAAGCAAAGCAGAACCTGCAGCAGGGTAGAATTGCCGAAGGAACGTGGGATTTTTGACTGCCCAAGGGCACCCACCACAGCAAGATGGGAGAGGTGAAATTTGGGGATTTTCTGTGGCTCACTCTGAGCCAAAGCCCTGCAAAATCTACTGGGATTTTAGGGAGGGGAAAAAAAGAAAAAAAAAAAAGAAAAAAAACAAAACCAAAACAGGAAGATTTCATGGCACTTGAACATCTGCTTCAAACTTTTGAAAAACTACAGCCCAGTGTTAATTTAAACTTCCTTATAACCCAGTTCAACATTTGGAGTGCAAACACTGTTAATAGGATGGGAACCGGGGTGGTGGTGGTTTGCTTACTACTATATTGGGAAACAAAACCAGAACAAAACCGGCTTGAGATAGAGCTTTTGTTTATGTTGCTGACCCATCTGTCTTCATTAATGCATTATTTACAGGAAAAGTTAAAAAATTAGCTTCTGCTCCCTCTTCAAGTGCAGCAGCGACAAATAAAGGCTGAATGGCTCATTTGCCCTCGACTAAAAATGGAAATTCTTATCAGCACCCCTTGGAAGAAGAGGTTTATGATGGGGAGTGGATTATTGCTGGGTATTAGCGCAGGGTCAGGGCAGCCGGGGCGGTGCTGCCGCAGAAAGCTGAGAACAGCCCCAAAAATGGCCCTCACCTCTCTCCAAACCCCTGCCTGGGTGTTAAGAGGAGAAACGTTGTGGTTTTTTCCCCCCGTACAGACCCGTGGAGGGTAATGGGGGGATTTTCCTGGGCCTGGAAAGGTTTTTTGAGGTGGCTCAGGTGGCTCTGAGGATGGGGTCGGTGTGGTTCTGTTCCCAGCACAAACGGATCCACCTCCTGCTCAGCATCTCAAGGGCTTAGCAAGACTTTTGACTGTGTTTTTTTAAAGTAAAGACAGGAAACAGGAGGGATAAAAGCAATCAACAAGGCGGCAATAAAGGAAATAATACGAGAGGAATGGATTTCCGTGAGACAGAGCAACGCTTCCTGAACAGGAGCGCGTTGGCTCGTTCCCTATCTCCAAATATTTTGTTTTCTGTGTTGCCTTGGAAGGTTGACCTGGAACAGAGACCAGACAGAGCAAAAGGATAAAACAGGGATTTATTAAAAGGCCTCAGTGGATACTTGGGCAGTGCAAGAGCCCGAGGCAGGGCTGGGAATTTTGGGATGAACCCAAAATGGGCACAGAATGGACACCCAGTCACGAGGTCTCACATTTTTATAAGTTTTGGTTCCTTAGCATACCGGAGCTAATTGTCCAATTAAAGCTTCAGATTCTGAAGCTCCATCCTCCTCGTTTTTCTCTTCACCATTGTTTATAATTCTTGGGCCTGAAATCTGCCTCGGTCATCCTTGGTCCCAAGCGAAGAAAGGAATTGTTTTGTTTATTTACTCCGTGGAGAGAGCTCGGCACCACCCAATACGAAACCCAGAGCCGCACTAAAATAACACAGAGCCTGAAAAACACGGAAGCTAAAACTTCGGGCACCATCTGTGATGCCCAACGAAGTCGACCCGCAGAGTTTTGGTTCAGCTGGACTCAACCAACAGGGACAGAACTGCTCTGCCAGAGCTGCTGCCAGGGGATGCAGCCCTGAGCTCCCACGTCCTTCAGCTCCGTGTGGCTGAGCCTGCCCAGGCTGGGAGCTTCGTGCTGACAATGGATGTGTCGAGTTTAAGTGAGAAGGTTTAGAGCAGGGTGGTCTCTGCAATCAGGTACAGTAGCTGGTTAGCAACAGCGGCTAAACAACAGCCCGGCCTGCCAGGGAGCTCAGGTTTATGTTGGCTTTGCTGTAGCAACTCCTTATCTGCCAGAGATTAGAGCAGCTCCCATCAGCTGTTGTGGGATTCGGTGGAATCCATTTCCTGAGCTGTCAGCGCTGCCTGCTCGGGCACAGGGGAGGTGCAGAGCTTTGGGAGAGCAGAGCTGCAGCTCTGGTGGAGCTCTGCCTGCTCTTGTCATCGCCACATTTCAGGGCATTTTTACAGCTTAGGGGGAAAAATCTGGGTTCAATAAATCCGGGTTAGGTACAGGGAAGGGATTGTTCCCTGTGGGGATGGAATTCCCAGAGCAGCTGGGGCTGCCCCTGGATCCCTGGCAGTGCCCAAGGCCAGGCTGGGCAGGTGGGGAGGTGTCCCTGCCAGGGCAGGGGTGGCACTGGATGAGCTTTGAGTCCCTCCCCACCCAAACCATCCCAGGATCCCTGATTTTAGACTCCCAGCCCAGCCCAGAGAAGCCCCCAGGCCGACCCCTGAGCCAGCTGCACTGGAAGCAGAGCAATGGGCAGTGGGGAAAGCGAGCCCTGGCACCACTCTGCCATCCCTGGGGCCGGGCTCTCCAGGGGCTGCTCCTCTCCTGGCCTGCACTGAACCCCCTGGGCTCAGCAGGGACCACAGCAGGGTGGGCCCACACTGCCTGGAGAGACACCCAGGGGCTGAGGCAGCCCTTGGGAAGGGTTCAAGTGATTCCATTTTCACCCACGGCAGTCGGATGCTGCCGAGACAGACACGAAACAGCAGCATCGTGCAAATTCAGACTGCAATCCTAAATATTCCTTGGAGCTTTGCGCCGGTTTGGACGGGGTTCTGGCAGGGAAAGCAGCTGCTCTCATCCACAGTCGCTCTCCCCACTGAGCTCCCTCCTCTTCCCTTGGGATTTCTTGTCCTCTGCCCATCCACAATTTAACCCAGCTGCAGATTTGGCCCAATAATATTGATTGTGTGTCTCGTGCTTCCTCTGCGGGCCCTAATTAGCTCGTTGGAGATAATGAGCAGGGAGTTAATGGTAGGGAGCAGGGCGGGCTGCCCCTCACCAGCCCTGACACTGCTCAGGGCACAGCACTAATGAGCTGGGGGCAGGCAGAGAGCTCGGAGAAGGGCTCAGCCAGCTCCAGAGCTGCATTAACCCTGCTCTGGGCAGAGCTGGGGCAGCCCCACGGGAGCTCAGCAGCCTCGGAGGGGCTGGGAGCCCCTGGGACACCGTCAGACCTCTGGGAATGGAGAACTGCGCCTCTCTGCCCACTCCTGGCTGCTGTCCTGATGAAAACCACCCTGGTCCTGCCTCACTCTTCCCAGAGCGTGAAACCACTGCCTCCACCCACGGGCACCGACCTCGTCAATGCTTCTGGCCCCAAAGCTTCAGCCCAAACTAAAAGGAAGGATCAAGCCTGGTGATCAAGCTGGTACCACAAATACTTTTACACTAAGCTGGGACTCAGGACTTGGTCTGGCTCTGATTCCTCTGCCTCATCTGTGCCCTGCAGACATTTCCAGAGGCTCTGTCACTTCTGTGCCTTTTGGAAAGGCAAAGCTCTGCCTCAAAGGCCTGACCCTCACTGGGACAGATGAATGGATTGGCTTGGTTTGAGCTGAGCACTCAGGAGCAGGCAGAGGAGTTGGTTTGGTTTGAGCTCAGACCCAGGACAGACAAATGGAATGGTTTGGTTTGAGCTCAGACCCAGGACAGACAAATGGAGTGGTTTGGTTTGAGCTCAGACCCAGGACAGACAAATGGATTGGTTTGGTTTGAGCTCAGACCCAGGACAGACAAATGGATCGGTTTGGTTTGAGCTGAGCACTCAGGGTGCAGGATCCTGCTGCAGGATCCAAGGGCTCCCTGCTCTGCTCCCAAAGCTCAGCGAGGATGGGGAGGTGAAGCAGGGGGAGCAAAGAGCAGCCAGGGCCCTGCTGGGCTCTGACCACGGCCATCCTCCAAGGGTGGGATGTGAGGGAGCTGCTCCCCCTGCCTCTCATCTCACGGAGCAAAGGCCCAGCTGCAGTTTTGTTTGTAAAAGCCATCCTGCTTGCCATCACCGGTGGGGCAGGAGGTCTGGGTGAGCAGGGGTGGCTCAGGGGGGCTGACAGGAATTGGATCTGCTGCTGCTCCCCACTGCAGCAGGGGCACAGGCGCAGATCTGTGCAGACAATTCCTAAACCTGTCCCGTGCCTCCTGCAAACTGTAAACGTGATTTATCCCCGTCTCATGCTCTCTTTCTTTACCCTGGATAGGAGGGACACAGCAGGGGAGGGTCACGTTCCCAGTGCTGCAGTGGAAACAGCCCAGGGTGTGAGAACACTCCAGTCTCCAGTGGGTATTTTGACCTTCCACTCCTCGGCGCTGTCTGTAGCTGTTGTGTTGGGAACAACTGTCCTTGGGGTGCTTGGCTGACCTCCTGACTCCTTTTGGAAAGGCATTTCCATAGAGCTCTCAGCACTTCAAATGAGCACCAGGCTTCTAGTGGCAGCAGAAATGTGGACGCATGTGAAGGGAACACTTGACAGCGCTCCGAAATCCACCCCTGGAGCTCCAGGAAGGGACACGCCGGGTGAAGGTGTCACTGAAGAGACTCCAAACCCCCGCTGCCCTTCGGGGTTGAGTGTGGATCTCACCCAGAGCACGTGGAGCTCAAGGGGAGCCTCTCGGGCTGGATGGCAGCCTGAGCCAGCCTTTATCAGGGAAGGAAGGACGGCAGCAGCGCCAGGCTGAGGAAAGACTGACCCCTCACATGCTCGGGACGCAGGTGCCAGGCCCAGCCTTATCCTCATTTCGTTAGGCAGAGGTCGGAGCCTGGCCCGGGGGAAATCTCACCCTGGAGGCAGCAAACTGAGATTACAGGGACGCTGCCCCGCTATCGGGACGCTGTGTGAAGAGGGGTGAAATATCACGCCGCGCTTTTACGCGTGATAAAGCAAATTTTCACGAGGCCGCTGACTGCGCCACCACACCGGGGGGTGCAGGGACACCTCAGGGACAGTGGGAAGGGATTTTTGGGGAGATAACGCGGGGAATTTCCTTCTCTGCTGGGTGGGCCATGCGCCTCGGTGGATCCTCTGGTGTTTCCTAAAGGCTCAGCTGGGCAAAACGGAATGATTTCCTTCTCAGCTGGGCAGGCTGTTCGTTCACCTGGGCGGATTCGCTGACATTTCTGAAGGCTGAGCACACCCTGGAGTGTGGCAGCACCACCGAGGCCTCTGCTCGCTCCCAGGGCTGGGGAAACCACAGCCAAATCCTCTGTAACCGGGCGCTATAAACATTATTTATGGAGAAACCTGTCCCCAGCTCGCCGCTGGGCGCTCCCGCCGACGGGAATTCCCTGCTGGGCAAAGGGGGAGCTGCTGCTCCAAGGGAGATTTTTGGCAGCGTGGGTTCTCCAAGGGCTGGAGGGTTGGGTTCAGCACTCCAGGGCCTGCTCGAGCATCTCGCAGCTCCTCAGCTTGCAGGGTTTGAGGGTTTTTCTCCAAAGAGAGAATTGGACAACTCTTTGGCCCCTGCTTCCTCCTGCCCACGTGTTCCCTGGCATTATCAGGATGCTTCTTTGTTGTTTTTAGGTTATTTTATATATATATAATGTATTTTATATTATATTATGCCATTTATATTCTAATCTAGTCTATTCTAGTCTATTCTTTGTATCGTATTATTATTATATTTATTTATATCATTTATATAAATAAATATAATGCATTCTCTTTATTCATCTTATTTACACAATTTATACTGCTCGCATTATTTACCTTATTCACATTACTCATATCATTTACATAAATAAATACAACGCGTTACATTTCTTTATATTCTACTGTATCCCTACAGAACATATTTCTATTTCCATTACAGCAAGAGGTTCTTTTTTTTCCCCCTGTGGCTCCCGTGGGCCGCAGCAAGGGCAGAGGTGGCAGCACCCCGGCTGCCAACCCTGGGGACAGTTTTCCTGCCCAGGAGCCGTTGGCAGCGGCTCTTCCTGCCCCAAAAATCAGCCTGGCTTCGAGGAGCCTTCCAGGAAGGACGGACGGGCTGCGCCGCTGTGGGGAGAACAAGATGTTCCCACCGCTCCTGGGCTCGGGGCGAGGCCTCTCCGGGCAGCGCCGGACGCTTCCCGCACGTCCAGCTCGGCCCCGGAGCAGCACGCTCCTCTGAGCGGGGCCAGGCTAAAAAAGGAAACTCCCTATCGTGCCAAAAACGCAACCTCGATAAATACCAGGGGAGAAGCCACAACAAGCGTGAGCGGCTTGGGATCCAAACACTGTAAATGTGGGAAGGAGGGGTTTTATTTCCTTCCCGCCGAGCCCTTGGATGCAACGGAGTGGATTCCTAAGTGAATTTATTTGGTGAGCACCTGAGAGGAGCAGAGCAGGGTTTCTGCTCTAGCACGAAGAATGCAGTGAGGGGGCTGAAAGGATGGCCCAGAAGGTGCTTTCATCCCACACTGAATGATTGGGATCTGTGCTTCAACAGGTCTAACTTGAAAGGGAAATCCTTCCAAAAGGGAGAGGAAAATCCTCAGTCTGACCTCAGGGCCGTCACCTTGGTACAGCTCTTGTGTCCTCACGGTGCAGTGGGAGGCTTTAGGGGTGAAAAACATCTTTTTGGAGGTTTCCATCCTACAGGACAGGGCTGGAAAGGATCCTCCTGCTCGGTGGTAGACAGAGACTCATCCTGTTGGGCTTTTCCACCACAGGAGCAGCATCACACGCTCCAGATGCAGAGGCAATGCCCAACACCTTGCTGAGCTGAAAGGCCACCAAACCCCCACCCAGGAGAGGTCCCCTGCTGCTCCCACCCCAAAATAGCTCCACGGCCTGGCTCCAGAAACAGAGGGAGGAAGGAAAGGTGGGCTGGGCACCAGCCAGGTTTGGGGATCTCACGTTGTGGGGTCTCCAGAAGATGTGCAAGTGTTCAGGAAATCCAGAGCAGGCTCTGGGCTGGGCAGAGAGGATGAAGAGGGGGCAGTTTCAAAGGTCTGGCATGGGCAGTTTGTGGTTCTCTGTCTCTGGGAAAAGTTCATTTTAAAAAAAGAAATCCTCATTATCTTACAGCACCAGCTCACAAGGTGCCCGTGTCTCTCTCCCCCGTCCAGCTCTCAGGAATTTCCAGCCCACCTGACCTCTATTGGAAAGTCTCTCTTTCCCAGATGACCTCTACAAACACAGCAAATGTTAATGGGTGGAATATCTTCAAAGGATCCCTCTGATCCTCGCAGCCATGGGGTTGTTCTGCCTATCTGAGCGGAAGCGGAGGAATGCGCAGTTTATTTTAAATAACGTGCACTTGTCCTAATCGTGGAGATTTCTGAGCCTCAGCCAAGCCTTTGCACGTCATTACAGTCTGCTGTGAAGGAATTATTGGCCTCTTCACACTTTTGAACTTTGCAGAAAGGAGCGTGTGGCATTTCCAGCCCAGATGTTCCGGCGGAGAAGCTTCTCCCTGGTGACTCCTGGGCCTCATGCTCAGGTTGGTGAGGAGGTAAAAAAAAAATCAATAAACACCAAAGCAGCTCTGCCAAGGCCGTCTGAAATCCCAGACTCGTGAAATGGGGGCAGGCACTTTGGAACCTCTGGGTCCGAGCGCTGCGGGTCCCACGGCGGGGAGCTGAGAGAGCTCCTGCAGGTGTGGGAGGGCAGCTCTGGGTGCTCACAGAGCATGGCTGAGCACGTCCATCCCTCTGCAAAGCTGCACCATGGTCCAGACCCGCTGCCCAGTGCAGGTCCTCGCCGTGCTCCTCGCTGAGACTTCCTGTGGCTGAGCTCCCAAAAGTTTCAGTCAGATTTAAAACCCAGCGCCAGGCTCGATGCCTGGCGGTGGATAAAGCGTCCATCCATCCAGGAGCTGCAATTCCTGAATCTGCAATTCCTGTGCGTTTGTGCAGCTGCCTTTGGTCTCTGTGTGAAAAGCTGGGTGTCTCCTCCTAGTTGGTTTTGGCACCAGTTTCACTTGGTTTAGTCAAGTTTTTTAACTCCTCCTCGAGCATCTTGGTTTTCTTCTCCAGCTCTTCCCGCAAGCGCTCTGAGTTCAGCAGCCTCAGCTCCAGCTCCCCAGATTTCTTCTTCTCCTGCTCCAAGTCCTGGCTCAGCCTCAACACTTTGGCCCAGACTTCATAGTTTTCCTTCTGGAGACTGACAAGGGAAACAAAGCATGAAAGGCTTGGATTGGGTCGGGTTGGATTGGGTTGGATTGGGTTGGGTCGGGTTGGGTTGGGTTGGAAAAGGGCTGGCAAATCCTTTGGCTCTCAGGGAATCTGACCTCAGCATCATTAAGCAGCAAAACAAGGCAGAGGTGCTGTCCTGAGCCCTTCCGTGGCCACATAACTTGATGCAATAGATCAGTAAGTGTGACACGTGTGCGCTGATAATGGCATAATAACCATAATTAATACAATATCAATATGAGGGGGCTGATTGGTACAACCAGCGTGTAATGATGCTCGGGGTGAACTCTGGGGTCTAATGGCCCAACGTGGTGGTAAAACCAGGAATTGTGACAGGGCAAAGGAACGCCAGGAGCGTTGCAGTGCCGGAGGATTGATGTTGCAACAACACCTCACCCGCTGTGACGAGAGCACGGCTCGTGCAGCACAGCACATCGATTGCGGCCAGCCTGCGAAACGCTGCGTTTTATCATCAATCACAGCTGCTACATCCTGCGCAAACACCCCGTGCTCGCTGTCACAACACGAGCTGCCCGCTTCCCTCCCCGCAAGACAGCAGCTCCCCGCCGTTACCTTTCGATCTGCTCCTCATGGTCGTTCCTCTGCGCCTCCAGATCCTTCTCCAGCTTGAGGACCATGCTCTGCAGGAGCTCCCTGCTCTCCTGCTCAGCTCTGGGCTCCTCGGCGGGGCTGCTGGGACCGCTGGAAGCTTCCTTGGGCTCGTGGCTGGGGCTGAAGCAGGGCAGGAATTCCTTCTCGGAGCTGCTGCTGGCAGGGCTGGAGCCGCTGCCCTCCCCACTCTCTGCCTGGCAGGGGGGAGCACTGTCGTAGGCTGAAGCCCTGTGGAGGTCGAGCAGCTTGAAAAGGTCGTGGGACAACGTCCTCTTGTGTCCGTCAGGGGCCACGGGGCGTGAGCCGCTTTTCCAAAAGTCGCTGCCAAGGACGTCGCTCCTCTCCTTGCTGCCCTTCTCCCCCGGAGCAGCCACTGCCAGGAAGGATTTCCTCGAGGGCAAAGTCTGGGTTCTTTTCCTTGGCTGTGTTTTCCACGCTCCCAGCGTGTCCCTAGGCCCCGTGTCCTCCCCGGGGACGCCGGAGGTGGCAGCTGGGGCAGGGGCGCTGCTGGAATTGGGGGAATCCCTCTGGAAAACAGAAAAGCAGCCCTGGAGCAGACAGGTGGTGACAGCCACGGCTGGCTTTACAAAGCCCCTTTTACAAAGGGCACCTCGGACCATGCTGGAGGAATGGCCACACTTTTCCATACAAAGCCACTTCGAACTGCACCACGCTGACCATTGTTGCAGAGATTCCTTCAGAATTCCTTTAACCCTCAGTGCTTTCCCTTCGCCAGCCTGAGCTGAAAAGGTTCCATGCGCTCGGCCGTTCAGCCAAAAAGCTTTGGGAGTTTTCACACTCCCCAGAGCAGCAGATTTTCCACAGGAAAGTGGAAAGTTTATCCACATCATTTTCCTGATGTAAATATTCCAGGGGTGACAGATACAGCTTTTTAACCTATAAATAGCTTTTATAAAAAGCTTTTTTTAAAGTGCTTTTTCGGGCTCGCTGACCTGTCAGAGCCTGCCACAATTAACCCCACGTTTGATAAACGTAGGTTTGATGATACCCCTGGGGATCCACCCTTACCATCTGCCCTTGGCTGGGGTCCTCTGCAGCTCCCCAGCCCACGGAGCTGCGAGGGACAGGAGCTTTCTTCTCGCTTTTTTGGGCAGGTGGGGAGGGAGGCACGTCCTTGGACGGGGGAAAGAGCTTCTCGTGGTCGCTGATCATCACAGTCATCACCTTCTGCACCTGGGGCGTGCCTGGAGGAAGGAGAGATGGTCAGGGCAAACCCAGGGCCACGGGGTCCCTCCCACCACTGGGGATTTCTGCTTGGCCTTTCTGGTGTCTAAAATGGACAGGGAGCAGGAAAGGAGGAGAGGATCACAAAGCAAACGAAGGGAAGGGAAGGAGTAGAAGTAAACGAGCACTCCCATTTCTGTGGGGCTCCTCTGTCCCCCCAAGAGGGATTTTACACCTTCCTGCTCTAAGCAGCGCAGGGAGGACCTGGCCAAGCTCCTGAATCTGCTGAACTCCACCAAGGGAACAGGCAGTGGGGTGGTTTTGGCATTTTGGCAGTTCCTGAGGGGTTTTTGTCACCACAAACATCTTTAAGAGCCCAATAAATGCACGGTTTGGTTCTGCCCTGCTGCTGTACTCACGGTGCCCGGGCACCTTTCTGGCTTTCTTTCCGCTGCAGCACAGAAAATCTTTAATTTCTTTAGATCTTTGATTTAATGTGGATGCAGCTCAGGCTGCAGGGAGCCCCTTTTACCTCTCATGATAATTGCAGGGTCCTCTATCCTGGGCCTGATGAGGTTCACTCCAATCACCGTTGCCAGGTTGTCCACGCTCATCTTGTTGACGCTGGAGTTCAGCTGGATCTCGTAGAGAAACCTGCAGGAATGTCACAGCAAATATTTCAGAGCCCAGGTGGAAGAGTGCAAGAAGCCTCGCCAGTGGAAGGATCCTGATTCATCCTCCCAGCCCTTCCTCTCAGCCACAAGGACAGAAGCCTTAGAGGTGAGCTGGAGCTGGGTCTGCCTGGTACCAGAACAAAACCCAGCCCTTAGGAACAAATCAGAGAGGGAGGGAACCCCCTCCCCAAATCTCCAGCCAGCGAAAAACCACCCGGGCTGGCTGAGTGTTTTTGGTGCGCAGGGCTTTTGTGCAGGAAAGCTGCACCTGCTTTTAATTCTCAGGGAGTTCGAGGGTGGCGAGTCATGCTCAGACATTGTCAGGAGGGGCTGGAATCCTCCTCTACAAAAATCGGGGGTCTGGCGAGCCAAAGCACAGCTGGAGAAGGCTCTGCCTGGAGGAGCCAGCCTTTGGGGGGACATTTCTGCTCCCCACCACCCAGCCCGAGCACTGACCTGCAGATGTAGCTGAGGAGGTTGTAGTTGTCTCTGGGGAGGAGGGAGAGCTGCTTCAGGAGCTCCTGGTGGCCCTGGATGGTGACAAACAGCTCCAGGAGGATCGAGGTGTGGAGCGAGGGCAGCTCTTGCTCTGGTGTGGTGTGGGCTCTCCTGCTGGACACTCCTGGGGCAGTGCCCGGCCCTGAGAGGGCTCCAGGCACCAGTGGTGGCACTCGGGGACACCCCCAAGTGCACCTCGGGGGTGCTGCTGGGTCTTGGGGACCTTTCCCAAGCTCAGTTATCCCTTGGCTCCGATTCTCCTGGCACTTGCTCCCCTTGCAGCTCCATTTCTGCAGGGCTGAGCGAGGAGGGGCAGGGTCCCCTCCAGCTCAAGAGCTGATCCTGTCGCATCTCCCCGAGGCTCTTGTGTAGAAACATTTGGGATGTTTTTAACCCCAGAAATTGAAACTTTGAAATTCACAAGCCTGTGTAGGCCGAGTTGGGAAAGCCCACTGGCTTTGGGGGAGTATTTCTTTTTAATTTTCTTTCTCTCTTTTCTCCCTCCCCAGACCCTAAAACTCCTCCATGCCCTTGGGCACCTCCGGCTCGCAGCGTGCCCTGGCCCTGGAGCTGATTTTAAGGGCAGGAGGAGGAAAACAAAAGCACCTCTACCTTTGCCTCGTCAGCTTCCAGAGCCTTCCCACAGAGCAGGAAATCCTCGTACTGCAGCCAGGGCACCACGGGCTCGGGGAGCTCCCGCAGGTACAGCTTCAGCAGGGAGGCCACGGTGTGGACATCAGTGTCCCTGCAAGGGGCAAAGGAAACTCAGAGCCAGCTCCACAGCGGCTGAGGAGACACAGAGATGGAAGCAGAGGGGCCACAGCAGCCTGGAGGCTCCCACAGGCAGGGAGGGAAGGTTTGGTGGAGGTGGTTTTGAGGGTGGCAAGTCCCAGTGTCCCCACCTGGGCCGAGCTGGGGTCGCAGGAAATGCACTTGGAGGGCTCCTGCCTCCCCCCAAAGCTGAGTTTTGGGCAAGCACAAAGTCACAATCTCGGCTTTACCCAGCTGCCCTTCCCTTGGACATCCTGGAGCCTGTTCTAGCTGCCCCATCAGCCTGGCACAGCTCCGGACACAGCTTTGGGCACTGCAGGAGCCAAAGCCAGCGTCAGCCGCCCCTGGCACCCCACAGGATTGTCTCCATCTCCCTGCTCCGCTTTGTCAACCTAAAATCACTTTGTCAACCTAAAATCACCCACCAGACACCTGGGGAGCCACCTCATCTAATAATTCAGCAACTCTGGAGCACCACCCTGGCTCTTGTCACTGCGTTCAGAGGGGTGGAGAACCAAGGGAAAGGGAGAAAAACCCTTCTCCCATCTCCCATTCCAAACTAAACCCTTCTCCCATCTCCCATTCCAAACTAAACCCTTCTCCCATCTCCCATTCCAAACTAAACCCTTCTCCCATCTCCCATTCCAAACTAAACCCTTCTCCCATCTCCCATTCCAAGCAGATCCTCCCCAGTGAGGAGCTCTGGGATTTGAGGGCAGCAGCAGCAGCTCCTGGGGATGTGCCCCCCAGGATTTCAGAGCAGCAGCAGCTCCTGGGGATGCTCTGCCTGGACAGATGTTTGCAGCTTTGCAGCCCTTTGTATTTACATCCTGTCAAGGGGACACTGTCAAGATCACGGGCCTCTAATCTGACCTACCTTGAAGTCACTAAACTCTGATAAACTTCAAGCAAAAATCCCCCAGGTCAGTTATTTTTAGGACTGGTGGGGGGTTGTAAAATGCTATTATTTTTACAAACACACATAAACACAGAGGGACTTTTCCAGAGCTGTGTTTTTGTAGGACCTACCAACCCTAACCCTAACACTCCCACCTCCATCCTGCCGTGTTCTTTCCTTTATTTCCAGTGGTGCCCCAGGGTTTAGCTTTGATATTCCTCAGGTTCTCTGCTGCCTGCTGTGTAACTCTGAACTCCACCTGAGCTCTCGGTGAGTTGGACAAAATCCCCTCCCAGCTCCAGAGCCAAGGACACCGTTACCCAAAACCAGAACCAGCAGCCAAGGGCAGGGGGCGAGCCAGGGGCTGAGACTGCATCAATTAGCACAATTAACCCCAGCGTGGGGATGGACCCAAACTTATAAACGTGTCAGACTCGTGCCTGGATCCACCCTGGGTGCAGCCTCAGCCAGGCTCCTGCACTGCCCCACCTGCAGCCTTTCCAAAAATCCCTATTTTATTATTTCTTATTATATTTATTATTTATTGTTATCGTTATTTTATTATCTTCATTTTTAAAAAAATTATTATTATTTTATATGTTATATCTCTTTTATTCTTTAACTCTGCCTGGTCTCTGTTCCAGATCTCCAGGCATCACCAGGAATCTCATCTCAATCTCAATCTCATCTCATTTTATCTCTGGGACTGTGGTTTTGGGTTTCTGCTCAATCCCCTTCTCCTCCTCAGGCCCTTCTGGAGGGCTCAGCTGTCCTGCCGGGCTCTGGGGATGGGACTGGCTGCTTCTCCGTGGGGTTTGGGGGTAGGAAATGTGACCTTGTGGTGGGACTGGCTGCTTCTCCCTGGGGTTTTGGGGTGGGAAATGTGACCT